>BOPP01000088.1:3939078-4066578 GCA_017312745.1 Gryllus bimaculatus | reverse complement strand
AGAAAGAAAAGGAGACAGATGGAGAGAGCCCCAAGAGAGAGGGAAGGGAGACATTTTAATGGAGAGAGAGAAAGGGGAGAGAGGGAAATGGAGGGAACAGATGGAGAAAGAATAGAGAGCGAGGGAGCGGGAAGGAGGTGGCCGTGAGTTACGTCGAGCCACTGCTTGTCGCCGTGAGGGCTGCACGCCGGTGTGCGCACATAACGTAGCGACCGCCTCGCCTCGCCTGCCCCCCTCCCTTCAGCACGCCCGCCCCGTCGCCGCGCCTTCTCTCCGCCCCGCGCCCGCCGCGACACAGCGTCAAGCCCGCCTACAAGTTTCAACGATCGATAGCTGTCACGCCTAACACGAGCGGCTAACTCTTCTGCGCTAACGCGCGCGACAAAAGCCGACTATATGAGCCGAATATAAAGCGAGGCGGCAGCGCCCCGCCGCGCGCGCACATCGCTCTTTTTCGGGCTAATAGTGGGGCGACCACACCAACTTCGCCGCAGGCGGCTACATCTGAGAACAATTGGCTCGCGCTCCGGCTGCTGGGCAAGCACCGACTCTGCTCCATCAAATAATTTTGTCATAGATAATTAATAAATGCCCGCTACGTAGTCTCGCTACAACGCACGCACATTTTAGACAGAAATCTCTCTGTACAAGTTCATTCATTAGTGTATATACTGGTTTCTCCCTCTCGGGCCTGTCAAGAAAAAAATCGCGTTGATTTATTTTTTGTAAATAGCAAGTGGAATTAAATTCGCGGAATCAAAAACAAATTTTAACTTTTAAAAAAGAAGTAATAATACATTATTTTTCTTGGGACATCGAAAACAAGCGGAGTTGAGGTTGAAAACAATAGTTTTTAACAGCTTTCATTTCTTATCTATCATCTGAAACGTTTCAGCGTCATCAAGAAGCGCAAGGTGTTGCCAATGGAGACTATTTATTTATTTATTTAATTTATTTATTTAATTTATTTAATTTATTTAATTTATTTTATTCATTTAATTAATTTAATTTAATTTATTTATTTATTTTATTTAATTTATTTAATTTATTTAATTTATTTATTTTATTTATTTAATTATTTATACGGGGGGGATGGCCGCGTCGCTTCCAACTGTGAATGTGTTACGGCTCAAGTCCGATTCTGGCTATTTCACCAATTGGCGGGATGATATTCAAAAAGGGAAGAGGAAGGGGAAGCGGAACAGTGTCGAAGTATATTTCGGACATTAGAAAGATAAAGTGAAAATCAACCAACGTGATTACATTACAGTATCTCGGAATAGCAGATAATACGTGGTTGAAAAAACGGCGATCAGGCTGATGGTGGGAAATGTCTAGGACTAGTAGGAGACAAGGCATGCAGTTTCGAAACGTACTGTCAGTCGTAAAGTTCTATTTACACGATACCACCAACCCACGACACTTCACACGTTGCGACGCTATATACTTCAGTTGGCACTTCGCTATGCATTTTCGAGTTGGTGACGATGCTCTGGCCTTCGCGATTGATAACGAACCGGGTCATGTGTCTCAGGGCATCAACTGATGATGTCTCTGGCCGGGAGGTCGTACGGTTCGAGTTCTGACGGGGGCAGGATTTTCGACACTACATAGCTAGGTCCAATTCAGCCGAACTCAAGATTCGAATTCACACACATACCACACGTGTCGGGAGACTAGGCTGGAAATTATGAATGGGGAAAACCCCGCAAACCGAGGTGTATGTCGGGGCCGGATCTCGCCATCCAATGGGGAAGATTACCGCCTCCTCCAGCGATAAAACGCACAGTACACGTACAGGACTAATGACCTTAGTAGTTGACGCGCCTTCAAACACAAACCAATCTATATAAACCTTGACAAACCATGAAATAAAACAACCTTTTTTAAAAACAATGCAACAAAAATTAACAAGTCTCTTTACATTAACACCTCTCTTAAGAGACAAGAGTCTTCGTCTATTAAACTTCCTATCCTGATCGTGTGAAGTAAATGCATTAATTGAACTCCTAAGAAAACGCGATTACTAAATCAAAATTATTTCGATTCAAAAATGTTTAATTTTACTCTCAATTGAGAATTTCAAGTAAGAGCGATGTATTTAATTGTAATGCATCATTTCTTTACTTTAGTAGAAGAAATTGGAATTAATATGGCCTTTGAGGCAATAATTGTAAACTGACGTCTCCGAAAGTCTGCCATGAATCGTATATCCAGTGACGTATTCACGGTGTATTTTGTAGAATCCTCACTTTTAAACCATTAATCGGTTGCTCTGGACGCAGTACCCGTGAACTCTGGAAAGCTAGTTAACTTACGCGCGACATTGACATGCCTAATATATACTATGAAGAGCAATTTCATCGATATTCTTATAAAAATAATTTCTATTGATATTTAAAAAAATATCAAAATAATTAAATGTTCCCAATAATTACTAGTATTGGAAAAACTAGCGTGTGGCATTAAAGTCTGGCGGCCAATACATGCCTAGCATCTTCTAATTTAACTTCATAGTGCAGTGTTTTCTTTGTCCTAGACTTCGGTTAGAAATTTAAGCAAGTCCAATTTTGATGCTGGGAAGGGTTGATGGAATCTATAATGGACAAAATACTGGCTATGGGGGCTAATTGCAACATCACTACGTCATCACAAGGCGCTAATTAGATAGAAATTCAAGAGAATTCAATTGTCAACACATTTGCAAAAACGGATTTTTTTTCCAAGCAAGAGTAACGATAGTTTCAATTCATGGGCTCCGATCGATCGTGTTCGCGAACTCTCTTGATTTTTACAGAAACGCATCCTAGCAGTAAGTGGGCTGCCTGATGGAACCGACAGAATTTGGCGCGCTGTATTAGCCCTCGGCGTGTGCATATGCAACGACGCCCGCCAGTGGCACGCAACGCCTTGCCGTCGCGTTTGTTTTTGCGCCGTGGGACCCGCGACACTTCACACGTCTCGACCTCGTGACGTCACGGTCCAGTTACGAGCAAGGACCGGATTTTAGGCAATCTCGCAATCGGAACCCACCTGCTACTGGCTCTAGAATTTGAATCAGGGTTCAGCTCATTCAGTCTCTGTCAGAATAGGCAAAACAGGCCTCAAATATACCTCCCAGAAAGTGAGCCTGCGATGCGAACAAAAGAATTAAAACCAAATCTCTCCAAGACTAGTTCCCTATATTGGACGGCAGGAGTTTTTAGTAGGAATGACCATCATTTACGGACAGGGAATTTCATTGAATCGTTGATTAGTGTTTCCGCCTGCGCCAACTGCTAAGGCCTTTAGTTCCGCAAGCATAGTGTGTGTTTCTTTATCGCTGGAGGAGGTTGTGATTATGTCTAGTTGGAGGGCGAGATCTGCGCCGACCTACCGACGGCTAGCGGGACCGGCTACACCACCAACTGGCCCCGCTCCCGACGGGACAAGTTCTGTGCACCCGACTTGTCCCACAAAATCCATGGTAATGTAGCACATTTAAGTGTGTGTAAGTAAGGGGTAAGGATAAACAAGGAAGAGAAAAACATCGAGCAGATATCTGTGTTAAAAATGGATGCCAATTTTATTTTATTTAACTTTGTCCTCGGTAAAATCTTTAAAGAATTGGGCAGGTCTTATTTGCGTTCAAATGCCTGATTTTTCAAAATCGCAAAAATTCAAAATTTTTTCGGTGTCTTCTTACAACTACAATACTGCAGATAGATATTTTTTCTTTAAAGAAATCTCGAAATAGGTCATGTAAAATTTGTTGAAAATATGAGTAGTTTTCGACTGAAATAAGAAAAATAGGCAAGTTTTGAGCAATTTAAACAATTATTTTCTCGACAACGGCTCCAAATTATTCTTTAAATTTTCTCATCAGAGGAAAGTTTAAAAAAATGGCACCAGTCGAACTGTGAAGTATCGAAAATAGCAAAAAATGTAAAAAGTAACATTCATAAACGACAATATTGAATGTGGAGATTCTTGCATCACATGAAATCTCTTATAAAAAATTAAATCTATAAAAAATACAATTCAAAGTACAAATCAGTCTATATAACGTACAATTTTTTTGAAAAACGAGCATTTTGCGCGTAATTTCTTCTTGAAGTTAATGCAATTTAAAACTAATACATTTCTTCACAACATGCTCTAATTTTAAAACAAAATTGTCCACGGATAGAACAAGGGTCTCTTTCAAGAATGGCTCTGGTCACATTTTCGTTGTACTCTCTGGATTTTAAAAAATTGTAAAAGTAATAAATAAAGCGAGAAAATGTGCTGTTCTAGCACTAGTAGTTTCTTTTGCAGTTTTGATTTGTTTTAACTGCCATACATGTCACGGAATGATTTGTAATAATAATTTCAATTATTATAATAGGATTCTATAAAGAACAAGGGTAATTGTACACATATACGACAAATGGGTTTTTTAAACGGTATATTATTTGGTAATTGGTATAAAAATAAACGACCTGATCAAGAAGGAAGTCATTGACCTGGAAACTCACATACTATACTTGTTACAGGCATACTTAGTCTTCAAATTATATAAAACAGAAGGTAAATAATACATTAAATCTCATGGTTAAACTCATTAATTGTCCTTTTTGATGCTCAATATAGTTTCTAATTGTAAAGAAACTGTTATACAGCAGAAACGATTTTACTTGGCACTGAAACTTGTATCTTTTGGTCGTTTGGGATCTGGCAATGCGTAGTAAAATAATCTACATGAACTGTACGTGAATTTTTTGCAGTGAGCTGTTGATACTGTCACCTGATGAGTATGATTACGTCGAGTGTTAGTTATAGACATCGGTGTTTGCTGAAAATATATTCCCGCCCTTGAGTAAGTAATGTTTGACAAAAACACTGAATCATAAAGAAAGAAGCGAAATTCCTAGCTTCACAAAGACGCGTGGGTGGGATCTGCATAAAATTTATACAATTCTTTTCAAGAATCTAAAAGTCTGAGAGCTATAGGATGTGTTTCCTCAGAATATTATGCCATATTTGAGGCGGGAACGAACATTCACGAAATATCTACTAGCGTAGCAAAACGAACTTAATTTTATGTTCAATTCATTTAAATGGTTTATTGACTGGTGATTCCGGGAACGTCATCTGCGAAGGACATTAGGTCCGTAAGTGTAGTGCTGGGTTTTACCACAGGAGGATGGTTGTGACCTTCTCCCGCTGGATTGTGATATCCGGCACCGACGAACACGCCGGCTTGCTTTTCCCCAAGCAGGTATTTCCTACAAGGGGCACAACGCCAGCCGGGACAAGCTCTACGCTCTCAACTGGTCTCAAGTCGTGTGTGGTAGAAGGGGAGGGGCTAGGACGATGAAGAGGAAAGAGAGTTTTCGCGGTGAACCGCGCATTTACCATGAAACTTCCACCACATGCGCCTGGTGTTGATCGGAGAAACTACGGAAACTGTTTAGAGCAGCCGGCCTCTACAACTCTTCTCCAGATTACGGCTTAATTCAATTTAGCTATGAAGCTAGTGTTGAAAATCTTGCCATCGTCGGGGGTTTGAAACATAGAACCTCCCGGCCACAGGCACTACTCGTTTAAATGAACTTTCCACTTGAGGTTTGACAGAATTGAGAGACACAAAAATTTGTCAGTCATTGCATCAAGTGCATGTTAAATGTAGTGTACAAATGTGTATTTAGAGTGCAAATGGAATTGAAACGTTTTCATTCGTGTACAATTAATTGGTTATTACGGAACCAATTGAAAATATTTAATATTGTAATATTTACTGCTTCTTTAGTGCAAAGAATATTTGGATCATTGGCAAAGACCAAAGACCACTTCCTACATTTGTAATCGACGAGGACATACCGTTTACGTATATTAGAATGAAGAAAATATGGCCTACAATCGATCCCTGCCGGATCCCATGTGCAATTGGAAATCGTGAAGGTGGGTAAATAATATCCCTTCAATCCTGCATAGTATTTCTACACTGTAAAATCGCTATTTAAGGAACGTTAAGAACATAACCAATCTAGAGCAATGCCACAAAATTCATATGAAGGTAAATTTGAAAGTAAAATATTGTCATAATGAGTGGGATTTTGACGATCCAAAACATAGCCAAAAATTGTAAATAAAATGCTCTTAGGATTCTATTATGCCAGGAATTCTGAAAATATTATAAAATACCGTAAAACATTGAAAAATTACCTAAAAATGTTTCAAATAACCGGTTCAGATGAAAAACTCAAGCTGTCGGATTTGTTACTGACTAATAAGGTCCTTTCGTTCCAGTGAAGTCAGCTTGCAAGCTTTTGGTTTGGACTGTTCTTTACCAGGAAATCTTTGACTTTAGTTTTCCCGAAAGCGGCTGACCCAACAACAGTGCTGATAGGCGTCACAGGAACCTTAGATTACATACTTACAACAGTTGACATTTACAGTTTCTGAGCGAAGAAATCTAATATGCCACAGATAGAGTAATTCTGTGGACAACATGTGTTACATCATGTAAATATTATTTGTAGCAAGTCTGATTAAAATGATATTAAAAATCCATGAAATCAGTGAAGGTGCTCTAAAAATGGGAAACGGTAAAAAATGACTTATTAGTCGAAATCCATGAAAAATGCAAAAAAAAAAGGCCATATAAAAATGGATCATTTGCTATTGTCGTAACATAAAATTAACATCTGTACTAAAAGTCATTGTTCTTAAGTGAAATGAAAATGATATTTCAATTAAATCAACGTCCTAGTTATTATTAATGACGTCAAATGGTTTTGAAATATGCAAAGGTTGCCAACATGTGCTTAATTTTTTGCTTCATAGAGCGGACGCGTCTGCCCAAGTTATCAGTTCGAATACATTTCTTGAGTTTGTTATCACATATTAGGTATTTTTTAAATATTTCAAGAACTGGAGTTTAGTTACCTTTTTAAGATGAAGTCAGTTTTTCTGCTCTTCCTGCAAGCATGTGTATGGGCATTATTACTTAAAAGTTATATTTTTGCATTATACAAAGCTATAGAAAGACCTGGAGAGGATTAGTTGTGCCCTCCTGCTATTTTATACCATCTTTTCCACGTATTCTTATCCTTTGATGGCAAAGAAAGACCGTTGATGGTGTTTTAAACAGTTATAAAAACTACTAAATATTGAAGTATATTGAAACTTACTTTCACACGGTCCAGATCTGTCATTGTTCTCTAACAAAAAACAAGCTGCGAACGTACGAAACAAAAGGATATAAAAACAACAATTACTATTAGCAGAGATCACAGCGCAAACGCAAGCAGACCAATGACGTCACAACACGAAGCGGGCGAAAGCAAATTCCGTATGTTTAAAGAAATTCCATTATCCAAAAATTATTGAAAAACGGTTTATACAAAACATTTAGTTTGTTGTTGAGCTAGTCATTTACGACATTTAAAAAATGTTCAACTCCTTCATCACTTCTAGCGTTTGCGCTTCCGTATGGCAACCTACGCCAATCTCAAGTTCTCCTTTCTTTCGATATTGATTACGGTGTTTATCAATGGAGTTACTGTACTGTAAGGTAAAAATACAAACAACAAAATTCTGTTCCATGGCACGTAAATGACGTCTCTAAAGTTTCATGCACAAAAGGCTGTTTCGCTTCGGCTATAAATTTTAAATAAGTTTATAAGAGCAAAAAATGAAGATGAAAATATGTTTCGAATATCTTTGAAAAACGAAACTGCACAAAGAGTGACGAAAGAATATGTGACTGCTTCGGTGAAATATCGTTTTCGTCCCGTGCCTATTACATAAAATTCGCATTAAAGGAGAAATCTAAAAAGTCATAAATGGTGGAGGTTGGTGTATAATATTATATCATAGTTATTAAGGTTAGTTGACACAGAGTGATCACGTACAAGAAAAAATCCTGCTTTTGGCACTTTTCAAGATCATGGTAATCGTTGATATTCTTCGTTCTTTCGGCATTTCATGTATTATTTCGTTCTTAAGAATACTAATAAAGTACTCCATTCCACAACTATTCTTATCCACAACTTTACATTTCCATTTCGTTGGTTTAACAAATGCATAGATATTTTCATATTTCACACGGGGTAGAATGAAGCAAGTGAGAATGACAAATTGAAACTCTTCAAATACAAAGACAGTCTTTTCAAAAATTAAGGGAGAAAACGAGGCAAAACTCATAGAACGCCACAAAACCGACCGTCAATCTCACAGTATGTGGTTACGTGACCCCATTTCTCCTGACCAACCTTACAGTTAACGCGAGAGTGGTACTTACGAGAACGTGGGTAATAACAGATTTCCTTCTTCAACCTAAAAAATATTGGTGTTTTTATGCTACTCTTGGAATTACGTCTTAGTACAACCTTGAAATGTTTGCCATTGGTATTTTGGATTCTATTCCAAGTTCTTCTGCTATGTAATCAAAATAAAAATACAAAACAAAGCGTTTTTGTTTACAGTGAGAACATAATTTTACGTCTCGAAATTTTGCTACTCGAACATTTCACAATTAAAACTACGTATAATGAGTGCAAATGACGTTTCACATGGGCGTCGAACTGTTCCACAAATCGTCATGCAATATATCAGTCTCTTCCCTTATGTAATTCACAGAACTCGTCACAATAAGCACACCATTCAACAGAGATAGAGTGAGGGGCAAAGATATTTCAAGTTTTATGAAAAATCACAGCTCAATGCGTCCAGAGAAGAAAAACAAAAAATAAAATAAAACAAGAAGAGGAAGAAGAAGAAGAAGAAGAAGAAGAAGAAGAAGAAGAAGAAGAAGAAGAAGAAGAAAGAAGATACAAAATATCTTATGGGGAAGGGTTTCAGCTTTCCGCAACGGCACGTACCAATTTACAATGCTGGCAACAATCACCTCGTACTTTCAAAACAATTGTAGCATTTCTCGTGGCACGCTTGGCGAGTTAATTTTATGCCTACAGTTGGTACGCGGTTTTATGCCATGCCATATTAAATTCAATACAAAAGTTTAAGTCTCATGTAAAATCTTTTCTGTTGCACAACTTATTCTATGCCATTAGAGACTATACCGAGCATCGAAAAGTAATATTAATTTTAACAATGACATTTAACGTATTATATATCATTTGGATTGTATAATTGTAAAGAATATAGGTATTGTGGGGAGTTATCGTTGGCATTTCTTATGAAATAATTATATGCGTCGTCACTGCCCACAATATTTGGCAATGACGACGCATGGCAATAAGCAATATTGTTGGCAATAACGACGCATATAGTTATTTCTTTAATTGTAAAGAACCTTTAACAAGTGTTTGCTTCAGCCTCAGGCATGTCCATCTCGATCAGGTTTTCGACCAGTTTCCCTGATCCTCGAGCAAATCCTGAGATGGCCTCTTGTTTTGCTTCTGGACGTAAATGTAACTTCAAATTAACTTCTCCCCTATAAACATTCACACACAGTTTTTAGACTGTTTTTGACGTCTCATTATTATTATATATATAATATATATAATATATATAGTAGTGAGGATATTATAGATAGTATATATATAAAAAACGTATCCGAGAGCCCTTCTCCGCTGCCGCACCAGCTCCGGCTCTGTTGAGATGGATCAAAGAAACATTAAATGAGTCGTAGGCCCGCGACACAGAGTGCATTGGAGTGCTCAGATAAAGTGCCCAAAGATCAAACCCATCAAGAAACATTGTGCGTATAGTACACATTTTCTTGCACAATTGGAGAAATATTTCTTGTATCTCTTCAATCCTTTCCCAGTAGCTCGATTGATCAATTTTTCAACCTTTTCCAAAATACCGATGTCTGTGTACTGTGATTTTTCCATAGCTACCTGTGACGTAAATCAGCTGTTTCGGTGTCATCCAATTGGAAGGTTGAATGCCACCCTAGTGACGTGTAAGGTCCCGATTGGATAGCATCGTAACAGCTGATGACATGCCAGAGGCAACTTTGAATAAATGTTGTAAAACAGTTTATCACGAAGTGCTATTAAGTTTTTACATTGGAAAATGTGGGATACACTATTATTCAACAAATTGAACAATATATCGATTGAATCACACGAAGAATTATGATCAGCACTTTTGCTCCGTTTCGCCTTACGACCCATTCAGTACTAGGTTTATTTCGTATTAATAATACTAATGAACAGGGCTCGGATTCTGACATGTCATGTTTTCATTGGTGCAATTTAGACATAACTAACTTGTAAATGAATGTTTATCATTACATGTAGGTGATAGAAATGTATGGTTATTGGGTCATTTTGTTGTTATTTTTGCCATCTTTCAATCTTTAGGTCATTTTTCCAGACCTTTGCGTCATTTTTTCGCACCTTGTTTCCTCTTCGTGTATTTTGTTAGTGAATGTTTCATGAATTTACAATGACACAAAAACAAAGATTTTATTGTATCATGAGTTGATGACGAAATTGACAACTGCATTGAACTCTGTTTTTCAAGTTCTGAAAATTACACGGATCTTCGATAAATTCCTGGACCTTTCATAACTGACGGCTGAAAGATCGGAGCTAAGAATTGCACTTCCACCTAAAATAAAGCCTTTCAATAAAATATAATTTTATATAAATATATTTTATTTTAAATTGTAAAATTCAGTGAATGAACTCGCTCTTCAAACCTCTTGACACCGGTTATTTTTCTAACATTTTTTTCGAATGATCTTTTATCTTACCTACCCAGAATCTGAAAGTATTGTTTCCTAAACGATGTCAAGTTCTCCTCCACAGCATTAGCCCTGAGTACACTATTTTAAGCCATGAGAAAGTTAAAATATTTAAGAAATATTCTGGTATTCTGGATTGGCGATTGGGTTGTCTCAATCTACGCTACTCCTTATTTTCCTTTATAATTATCTTCTCTTTCTCTCCAGGAGGAATGGGCTAATTTACTCGGCACATAATAATAACAACAACAATAATAATAATAATAATAATAATAATAATAATAATAATAATAATATCAGAAACCGATACTTATGACTCAGAGTGTAATCCAGACGTCTCCATGGATAACAACACATCTGATTCCATTCCCATGAATGATTTCATATATCTTGTCCCAAATTACATTCTCATCTTCCATTTGGACCACAATTGTTACAGTGCATTGTCCGAAGAAAGCTGAATTAGCTTGCTCTATTTTCGTTTAATGAACAACCGGAAGGCATGAATAAGGGACAGAGATCGTAAGACAACAAGAATTTCTCAAAGAGATTTACCGGTGGGCCACTAGTCGAGCCACAGTTTCCGCAATCAATGGTAAGTTCACGGATTTATTACGGTGATAATTTTGAACGTTGAAAGTAGTAACAACATCAATAATGTCCATTCTCTACAGCAACATGGAAAACAGGTACGGAAGATACTTAGCTACCAATATGTAGTATTGTTATGTAATGGTACAAGTACGGAAGATCATTCAAGCCAGCATGCTTTAGGGGAGAGAATAAGTCAATTAAGGTAGCGTTTGAGCCCAATCGATACCTCAGATTCACGAGAGACTCTCCGATTATTGCTATAGAGACCATCTCAGTTCAGCTGATAGAGGCAGCACTGAGTAATGGGGAAAATGACGCAATATTTTTACGGCGACAATTCGAAATT
Organism: Gryllus bimaculatus; assembly: GCA_017312745.1. NCBI lineage: Eukaryota > Metazoa > Arthropoda > Insecta > Orthoptera > Gryllidae > Gryllus > Gryllus bimaculatus. The sequence goes on along the minus strand of BOPP01000088.1, from coordinate 4,054,954 downwards.
AGTATTTTCCTTTTTCTGTACTGCTCGATAAACTGCAACGTTATGCAAACCTCCAAAACAATAAAAAGTGATTGTGTAAGAATAAAATGTCTGCTATCTTCGAGTATTGTCGCAATATTTGCGTAAGATTATGTTTGAACACTATGTATGTAACGACGTAAAAAAGCAAATAATGCAGAGGATATGTATAGTCACCCAAGGGAGAACAGATTGAGTAAGGACTGTACGCGAGCACCTACATGAAAGTGTGAGAATTAGGAAGTCTTAGTTTTTGGTGCACCAGCCGTTTTTCGTTAGTTTTAGCAAATTTCACGTCCAGTTAAAAGATATGTAATTCACTATTGCAGAGAGTGGAACTTCAACAAAGTAGATCCCCAGTTCCTTCTTATTATAAAACATTACGTGAAGATAAATGATTTTGTACGAATTTAAGACGGCACTGATCTTCAACATCAGTAAATTTGGTAGTGGAGTTGGTCGGGACTAGTGGCCATTTGTATTTAGATACTAATGGATTTTGTTTCTTATGAAGAGTACTGAATACCTGGATCTATAAATTTCTGTGTCACCAGCGATGTGCTGTGCGTGTGTGTCTTAATTAGTGGATATATCTGCTGTGTAAAGACTGCAAAGGGTAAAAGATAGGGGAGCTCCTTCGGGTAGTTCTGCTATTCTTCTTCGCAGACTGCAGCGTCTTTCAACTGTCACCGTAAATGTCCTGTCCGTGATGAAGTTTCTCATGACGTATAATCGGTAGTTGGGTGTTACAATTGATTGGAGTTTATGTGTCAGGTCTGGATGCCAAAGGATTTGGATGTGTCAATGAATGGAGCTACCGAGTGTTTTTTCTTGCCCTTACACAGGCACTTCGGAAGAAGAGAAAGTTATGCAATCGTGCGCCGGAAAACGGCGAATTTTCGACAGAAAAACCCTTATTGCCCGGCTCTGGCAACGACAAAGTGAATGAATACTGTTACTAAATAGAGAAAAAAAATTCCTCTAACACGTCGCGCAGCCAGGATCCATGTTTTGAGGATATCTGATACCGAAAAACCGATTGGCGGCAAAACGCCCTCCCGTCTGGGGTCAATGCAAGCGCCTAATCATTCAGCCGATTGTCTTCAAACTTGTTATTTCCAAATCGATCTGAATGAACTCGAGGACTTGGGAGTTTCAAACAGATATATTGATTATTGAAGGTACTTTACATGGAGTCTCAAAAATATTTTCAAAATATTCTAAAAAATGGCTCCCAATTTTTTGATTAAACTGTCTTCAGGACTCATGTTCGTTGACATCCCAGATTTCTTGAAAATTGCAAACATGGAAATTTTTGCGGCGGCTTCCTACAACTATAATATTGAAAATAGAGGGGTTTTTTCTTAATGAAATCTGCTCCCTAAAGACGGATCTTTAAATAGGTTCAAGTGCAATTTTTCGAAAATATGACTAGTTTTCCTATTATTTGACCTGAAATATAGGCAATTAAACTTTTTTATCAAAAACTTTTCCATTTTTTTTCTTTTAATTTCTTCTACGGAATTGTTTCCAAGGGATGCTTACAAGAAAGGTGCGGGTCTCATTTTTGTTCAACTCTCTGAATTTTCGAAAATTGGAAATTTAGAAGCAATGCGAGAAAGTATGTGCAGTTGTAACACGACTAGTTTTACCTTGGAGAGCTGTATGGGTATGTTTGGAAAGTGTGAGTAATTGATTTGAAGTACATAGATACTTTGTTGGTGAATCAAAACTGGTGCATGGGTATATATTGTTTTTTTAGAAAACAATTTAATCTTCGGTATTCATTTTTCGAGATTTTTTGAAAATTATGAAAGGGAAAATTGGTGTATAGTTTTTTGTGACAATTTGACTCTTGTTTGTCTATAGTACAGAACTTATATTGGGATTCCCTCATATTATTGTATAGTAAGGCGGTTCTGAGCATTGAATAGAATGTTATTTAGGTAAGCTATATTGTGACGGAAAGGGTTTTTTAATACTATGATGCTTATTTTGTGGTGTTCAGAGTCCTTTATTAAAATGAATTAGTTTATTATATTTTTAATATCGCTAGGGGAGATGAATTTAACTCGGCGTGATACATTGCAGTTAGAGGATGTTGCTAGATGTATGATATATTGCGGGTATTGTTGATACTGATGGGGTATTGTTAGGACTGAATGCTCAAAATGGTTCGCCAGCGCTTCCTCCTGATTGAGTACTCAAGGGTGGGATGTGAGCTTTGTTTTTTTTAAAATCTTTTCAGTGAAGAGAAAGTAACCCTGCTTACGCCCCCCCCCCTACTCACTGTGTCTAAGGCTGGCCTGACCGAACTGGGCTCTTTAAGGGCAAGCGATCGCCGGCAGCACGCGAGTCCGAGGGGAACGGGACTAGTGATGGCAAATTTTAGCACAATATCGATAAATCCATACTTTCGTACATCAACAAAAGGTTTTGTAAGTCGATGAAAACATCAACAAACATCGATTTTTAAATATGATAAAACATATCGAAGTAAAATGTCCTGGTTCTAATACAAAACACGTCAATAAAAGTTTATATATATATTCTGCCTTAAATTTAATTATCTTCATTTTTTTAATCAATATATATTCTATGTAGTCAAGGTTCAAAATGCAGTTTAATCATATAACCACGTAATAAATAATAAAGAAAGTTAATAACTGGGGGGCAGATTTTGATGACCTCAAACATCAACCCCAAAATAATCAATAGAATGTTATTTTTTTTAAAATCAAAAATACCCCAAAAGCAAAGACAAATGCCGTAAAAAATCTTCAAAAACAGTTCAGATGAAAAACGTAAGCTTTTGGATATGTTACTTCTTTTCGGGAAAGTAAACTCAGCTTCAAACATTCTTTACCAAGATGAGAGATATGATATTACCAAGATTTCTCTGTCCTAGTTATCTATAAATCGGCCGAACCGACAATGGCGCGTCACAGGAACATTAGATTACATACTCACGTCTGACATTACAATTTCTGAGCGATAAAATGGAATAGGCTACTCAGGAATTCCGTGGAGGGTATTTGTAGCATGTCGTAAATATTATTTGAAGCAAGTACCATTAAAATGATATTAAAATCGATTCCATCAGCTAAAATGCTTTAAAAGTGACGGGAAAAGATAAAAAATGACTTATCAAACGAAATCGATGAAAAATATGTCGTATAAAAATGGGTAATTTCCTTTTCTCGTAAGATAAATCGAATGTCTATACTAAAAGACGTTTTTCTACAGTGAAAAGAAAAAATGATATTTTATTAAAATTCGCCCCCTAGTCATTAGACACTTTAGAGTACAGAATGATTTTAGACCTGGAGATACAATTTCTATTCCTATTCAGGAATTAATCCCTTTTTTGATGAAGACAGTTTATTATCATGGAATATGAAAACATTTATTAAAATTCATAATCATTAGCATCGTTTCGACATGTGTTCTTTTTCATCTTCAGGGTTTATATATTATTACACCTAGAAAGAATTGCGTCATAAAGTGTTTTTAAAAGTATATATAATTAAGTCACAAAAGCAAGATGAGTACTCACTACAAGTAAATTTGACCCACCTGTTATTTCATGCAGTTGAATGACACTTTGGTGATGTTTGGTATCCGGCATTTTGTGTGAGGGTTTCCTTCTTCCATTTGGAAATCGTCCACTGTGATAATAATCTAGCTCACCTTGGTGTGAGTCGGCCGGCACCAGACTGCGAGTGAAACCGACTTTGTGGGTGGTGGTTTCTATTTCCTTTGGAGGAGAGATTTTTTGAACGGAGAAGTTATTGCTTGGGCTGGGAATGTACTGTATCATACGTATTTGTAAATTTATTGGATTACAAAAAGGAATTTAAAACATTATGGGTCTTGATATTTAGAGTTTTTATGCTTAACCTATTGATAATTGTTTGCAATGCAATGGTCGAAATCAAATGAATGTGAAGTGTTGAGTCTGTGTTGTGTAATTGAATGCTGTGTGCAGGTTCTTTAAGGTTTCGTTTGTGTTCGTTAATACTTTCCCTTACTTTTCTTTCTGCCGTCCTATTTTTTAAAGGACAATTGGTACACGATATTAAATATACACTGTTTTGCTTTTCTAATATATTAGTGGGATCTTTTTTATGTTGAATCAGGTTTTCTTTATTAATTATGGAGGGTCGGAAGCCAATTTTAAATTTATTACTTAAGTAATATTTGTCTTTGTTATTAATACAAGGTGTATATGGTTAGTTAGAAATAATGCTCAGAATTCTTTTTTCTGAAGATATTGATTTATTATAATATTTCCTGTTCTAACGAATTGTATTTCATTTTTGACACACGAACCTTCCTATAAATTTTATTGGATAATTATTGTCAATTAGTAATTGAAAAACTTTTCCAGATTGGTGTTGTAAAATTGTTTATTAGATAATTCTATAGTCAATTACATTGAAGATTATTGCTTTTTTCATATTTCTCGGATGGATGGAATTGTAATTGATTATTATGCCTACGTGCATTGTTTTGGAGGGCCAGTTAGTAATAATTTGATTTTGAATTCTCAATAGGGTTGTATCTAGAATATTTATTTGGTCTTCTTTTTCTATTGTAAATTAGATGAAAATGTGATATATGTTGAAGATTTAAAATAGAGGTTCAATAAAGTGATTCTGTAGGACAATTACCGTGTCGTCAACGTAAAAATCTGTCTGATAAAAATCATCATTAATCTTATGGAGTATTGTTGTCTCCAAGTCTTCCACGACAATGACAGATAATACTACATGAAACTCCAATAGAGGTATCTTGGTTTGGTCGATCTGTTTTATTATCGAATGAAAACTATATATTGTTTAAAATAAATATACTAAACATCACCAAAGTATTATTCAACTTTGCATGAAATTACATGTGGGCCAAATCTACCTGTACTGAGTATTCATTTTGCTTTTGTGACTTAATTGTGTAAATTTTAAAAACACTTTATGTATGTCATTCTAGATGTAATAATGTATGAACTCTGATGATAACAAGGAACACATGTCGAAACGTTGGTGCTAATGATTGTGAATTTTAATAAATGTTTTCATATTCCATTTAACTGTCTGAATAAAAAAAAGGGCTATTTCCTGCATGCGAAATACAACAGTCAGTATACACAAATAAAATAGTGTGTGTCCCTCCACTGTTGAGTGGTAAGATCCGACGCCGGCCTACACATCGGCACGCGGTGTATTCCAGGTATCTTCCCAAGAGGGTCACCGGTCGAGCTGAGAGAAGCTGTAACTCCCCGACTGATCTCCCGACATGTGTGGAAGTGTAGTGCATGAAAGTGTATGCGCGTATGTGTGTGTAATGGAAGGTGATAGGTCAAGAAAGAGGAAGCAAAGGTAGCGTGCGGTCCGCGGCCAGATTGTACCATGTGAATAATAATAATAATAATAATAATAATAATAATAATAATAATAAAGCCGATCCGGGAAGCCGAGATCGCTAAGAGCGGTCTTGAACCGAAGGATCGCGAGTTCGAGTCCACCTCGGCCATTGTGTTTGTGTGTGTCTGTAAGATTGTGATTGTCGATTTCATCCTTCATCATCATTATCATTTCACATCATTCCCCAGGGCTAATAACTCTGGGTGTAAAAACGGATTAACCATGAAAATGCTGTTCCCCCCATAAAAGTCACCTATCCTCGAAAAAAGAAAAAAACATATTAAAAGAACATTCATACTCAAGATCCAAGATTCTTGTACAGACGGTAAAAAGTGTTCATTCCGGAGTTATTCACGGGCAAGGAAGGACTGACATCCTCTATAATTCACGAAAATTTTGACAGCAAATTTTCTTACTCTCATAAACTCAGTTTCCCCCGCAAGGCTATTATTTGACATATTAGTCGACATTTCTTGAAGTTTTGTGCGAAGGATACCGAAGACGTGTGAATTGCAACCCGCTTCCATGAAAATTGTGTGAGGATGGTGTGTATCAATGTGAATTGTGTATCAATGAAGCCGCTTTACTCCGCACGTCAGTCTGACCACTCCGTCGCCCGGTACGCTCACGGCTGACAACACAATTTGAGAAAGTAGCCCCGCGTAGAAAGGCATTGCAGAGGCTGGGACAGTCCTGGCCATCTGACCACAATGGGCTCATCAACTTCGCATGATATTTATTAACTTGGCTTAACACACCAAGTGTACTAACTGAAGAGTGAAGAATACCGAGATTGGTGAAGTGCATAAAGAAAGTAGTATGGATACGTTAGTGTTTAGTGTAATGTGTTTTGGAACAAAATAGTTCTAACAGATGATTAAAATATAAGATGAACTGAAAAAATGTAGCCTTAATTCGTAGTTTTTTAAAGGATATTAAAATTATCGTTATTGCAAAAGGATAAAAAAATAAAGTCAAACATTTCGATTTTCGTGGTACCATGGCCAAAAATGATTTTGTGGAAGTTATGTGATGATAAAATTAGTTTTCTGGCCTTCTCAGAATATGAAGTCTAGTGACTTATTGCATTCTACGTGCGTGTCAGATAACACAGAGCTCGGTCTTCAACACAGCGGGGAGAAGAATTCACAAACCTGGGAATCGATCAAATTAAAAACATCTATTACTCACGCCCAAAAAAAAAATCGTCAACTTAAGGAGTTACACGAACGATACTGGGAGTGCCTTGGACCAGGCGTACGGAGAATGCAGCTTAGCTCTCAACGAGCGTCACATTCGCAGGGATGTGGTAACATGTACAACTGAGAGCTATGTTCTGTATAGAAGCGCTCGCGACATCTTCTGTTGTGCATATGTCTCATCCGCCAGGTTATATCACTCGAAAAGAAGTGCAAAGATATAGGAGGCGAGTAATCAATGTTTTAAGTTTTACAGCTACACGGAATTATGCGTCATTACTTCTCCCCCATATCTGACGCAGATCGAGTTCGCAGTTCTTTGGCGACCCGAATATGGAGCCACATGCATAAGGGTTCGATGTGAAATGCCTGGAGGGTTGGAATGGAACGTGTCGTGCCAATGGCGCTATTCGTCTCCACCTCGGCGCGTAAACCACTGAGTTTACGACAGTAATCGTAATAAACTATATACACCCCTTTTATTTGTTGCTTCACAAGCGCCACCAGAATGCCAACAGAGTTTTATGACAACTGCTGAACTCAAATGCGAGGAAATGTACTATGATCACATGAATCACTTTCAACAACTCAGAATCAAAATTCTAATGCTGGTGTCAATCCAGTTCAGTGACGGTGTCTTTGCAACCTTTCCTACCGGATCACACGTATAATTTACTATATATGTGGGGGTATCTTTCCTTTGATTTAAGATATTATTCTGATTTCCACAATATGCCCTGGGAGTTCACGGACAGACGGGGAAAATGGGGACAAACCTGGGAGTTCACGGATCTTGCATGCATCCACTGACTTTATATTTAGCAATTCTCCTTTGATAATCGTTCACTACTTCGACCTTGCTCTCGGGTACAAAATACTCCTGGCAGAATTAGGTCAATCATCAGAAAAAGCATTGGAAAAGTAATTGACTTTAATTATTTTTCTTTAGAGAATGTTTCGAAGTCACGTTAACACGTTACTCTACACGGAGCCCACACTTAACGTGACCATTTATTTTCACTTCTTCCCCTTACTGCTGAAGTAGTACATAGAAAGTTTTGTACATCAAAAATCGGCGATTTTTGAACAGAAAAATGCGTACATATCTTACTCCTAACGTAAATTACTTTCTCTAACACGTTCTGTAGTCAGAATTCACGTTTTGTGGGTCCTTGAAACAGAAAAATCGATCGATTGCAAAACGTTTGTCTGCGGTCAACGCTAGCGCCTAAACTTTTCGGACGATTATCTCCAAAATTGATATTCTCCGATCCATCTGAACGAACTCGAGGCCCTGCGGGTGTGATACTGGTATTTGGATTTTCGTGAGTAATTTACATGAAGTCTCAGCATTTTCAAAATTTTCTTAATATGAAAATTTAATCTAACCAATTTTTTTATTTAACTTTGTCCTCGAATTGCATACAGAACACACAAAAAATGACATAGTTCGTATTTTCGTTGAAATCTCCAAATTTTCGAAAATTAAAAAAGTTCAACATTTTTTCCGTGTCTTCATGCAAGTACGTATTGAACATGAATTAACAGTGAAATATGTTGTTCAGGCACAAAACTTGAAGTAAGGTCACGTACAGTTTTTAGACAATGTGAGTATTTTTCGTTCAGTTTGCGTGAAATATAGGCAATTTTAAAATAATTATTTTGTAAGGCTACGAAGCCTACTCTTCCGCCTGATCTCTGAACTTACTGACCAAGTAATGCTTGAAACACGGGCCCCCTGGGCTGTCAATATTTTACTAAGGGTCGTGCCTCCACGTGAACGTGACTGCATCGCTTGAGAAAACAAGCTCAGCAAAAACATTGTGGCGGCATTATCGTCGATTACGATACCGAACACATGACGTCGGTTTTATATATTATATATTATATATTATATATTATTATTATTATTATTATTATTATTATTATTTTACATGATTATAAACAGTTTTGCTCGATATCCCAAATTATGCTATACAAGTCTACAAGGAAATATATGTCTTGCATAATTCCTGCTTCTGTGTGGTTGTTAGGGTTACTCACAGACAGGCAGCTGGTGAACAGGCGAACTGACAGAGGTTTTGCCGTAATCCAATTTTTTCAATAACTTTAAGGACCCACCAAACGTGGATTCTAACTGCACAACATGTTAGAGAAACTAATTTACTACAGATAATAACAATACCTATCCACTCTTTCGTTACCAGGGACTGACAAGAAGAGTTTGTTTTTTTTTGTTCCGCTGTGTTTTCCCGGAGTATTACAATATTACCGCACACAGCGTAAACAGTGAGCGAGAAGGTAAAAATAAAAAGTAACTTTTGTTCCAAAGACTGCTTTACTTACAGTTGTGTTTAAAAGACAGTTTTGTCGGAGGGCAGAGGCTGTGGCTGAGTAATCTGATATAACTTATTCTGTTTGATCCCAGAGTGACAGACTATTTCGTGTTTCCAGAAGCTTCAACAGCTAAGGTCATTGTCCGGTAAGTGTAGTGCATGTTTTGGGGATGTAGCGGTGATCTTTCACCTGTGGCTGGCGAGTCCTGGGACCAACCTACACGTCAGCTACTGTCTCCCACCAGCTATCTCCCACCAGGGAGGCATCCTCCAGCCGCAACAAGCTCTAAGCGTCCGACTGGTTTCCCGACACGTGTGGTAGTGTAGTGCGTGAAGTGTAAGCGTAAGTATGGAGGATGGAAAAGGAAGAAAAAATCGTGTGCAATCCGCAGCTCGATTGTTAGGTTTGTGCTCGGGCATTGATTGTAGAAACCACGGAAAACTACCAATCAGAGCAGCCGGCCGCTAGAAGTCTCCTCCAGACAAGGAATGAATTCGTCCTATCCAGCTAGTGTCAAAAATCTTGCAACCGTTGGTATTCGGACCCTAGGACCTCTCGTTTCGAGGCGCTGCAGTGACATCAGCTGCCTAAGCCGGTTTGATCCCAGAACAATCTCATTCTGCTACTGAAATCCAGAACTAAATGTAATTGAGACGCGCCAAATTTAGTACTGGGCGCAAAAATTTAAAATATCCGAGGCGATAATTTTTTATCGATACTTAAGCCGTGGCACGCATGTAAGAGGGAGAAACTTAAATTCACAAAATCCGCTGAATATCAAATATATGTATGTAGTTGGCGCGATAGCCCGTGAACGTGCTGAGGGCTACCGGCGACGTCTCTGCCTCGCGGCCATGGATTAAGGGGGGACGTGTGGTTAGCACGTAGACATCTCCACGCCGTAATCCGGTCTTCTCAAACTGAGAAGTGAATTTTCTCATCGTCACACAGCGACTCATACTGGGACATTGCAAGGAACACGCACACTCTAATCTTGCTTCACCGGGAATCGAACCCGGGCCACGTAGTGGATAGCGAGCACGATGACCAAGAGCAAGCCACAAGGCCACAAATTTCAAATAGAATAATAAAATTATTTGAAAGTAATACATTAATGAATTAATTGTCAAACTTGTGTCTGAAGACTTGGATGAAATACCGGAAAAAGGAAAATAATATAAAATATTGATTGCGTTTTCTTGTTAAATAAACTTTCGACGCTGGGAATGGCGGCCAGGGAGAGATTGAGTTGTATAAGAACCACGAGAAAAACAAACGCGTAATATCAGTGGCGGTGTTTGCCGACTCTTTGTCACGAGCATTGAAAACAACACGACTGAAGATTTTCAAATAGTGGCAGCACTTTACTACACATTTTTAACATTTTATAAAAACAATTCTTATAGTTCAGTAGGTACAAATGTGACAATTTTATTTTGTATACTAATCTTCTGTGAAACGGAACACGATAGTTCCTACGAAGGCTGAGAGGAGGACGTGAGCGACAGTGAATCAGGCACCGATTACGAGCTCGGACCCCAGTCTCGATATCGCTTGGAGGAAAACGGGGGCTATCAGTCGCGTCTGGCTCGAGCATCTCTCCCAGGTAAGTGCGAAGCGCGATAAGGCGCAATAATCTGACGCAATCGTCGAAGGCGTCGGCACGGCCTTCGCGCGAAGACGTCAGCGCCGCCGCCACCACCGCGGCAGCCGTCGCGAGTGGCAGTGGAGACAATGTGGACGAAGGCGGCAACTCCTGTCGACCGGAATGCAGATCGCTCCTTCTTTCTTATGACCCCAGTGCCTACGCGACACGCTCGCACCTGGAAATTGATTTCGGGAGATGTTTCCGAGCACATCAACTGTTATGGTCATTTGCCTTGTTAGTGTACAGAATGTTTTACGTGGGAGGTGGCGGAGTCCTCCGTCACTGGATCGTGAGATCCGGCGCCGTCCTACACATCGAATTGTGGGAGATTTCCCCTCGAGTATTTTCCCAGCGGGCACCGCCCCACTCGGGAGAAGCACAGAGCTCCCGACTGGTCTCCCCACATTTGTGGTACTTCAGTGCATATACGTATGTAAGGGGATCCCACCGCAGGAGGCCCAGCTACCTTCGTGAGGTTATGGGAAAAGCTGTCTAGACGAGCTAAGGACAGCGAATCTGCGAGTGACTCATAGCATTCTTCGAACAGTTAATGCGGAAACTTGTTGAAAAAAATGTACTAAATTCTGATTAGGTCGAATAGTTTGCTGACAGCCTCTTTCAGAACCACCTTCAGACGGGTATCAGACCGCGGGTGAATTCTTGGGGAATTGGATTTTTTATCACAAAACAGTTATTTGTGAATCGTTCACAAGTTTTCTTTCTTATATTTCCCCTTTCTCAACAGATGGAACTATAATTGACCAGCTCGAGGTAATTCGTCAAAAATTAAAGTTTGATAGAACAAAATAGGGAGGCGCAGGATGCTAAAACGTCGAAGTAACGTAGTACCTTAGAATTCAATCTACCACAGCATCATAAACTAGTATAGTGCACATATTATGTAAGGGTTCTTTAAATTATTTGAAAAAAAAATCTCCAAAAGGCTACAAACTTGCGCTTCGCGTTGAAATGTAACTACAGCGGTTTTGACGTTGCCACGGTCCTGAAACGCTGTCTTATCCTGATTGATTATTTTGTTTCGTAAACTGTTATTGTTGCTAGTCCCATAAGTTTTGTTCATGTTATATCCCGGGAGGAGGCGGTCCACACACGCTCAAACATAAGATTCGGCGCCGACCTACATGGCTAGCGGGCTGTCTCCCTGCAGGTATCGCCAGCGAGGCTCTCTAGCTCGTATCGAGAATACGTTACCATCGGGGCGAACCCTCAGACCTCCCAGTGAGAGTCTCCAGTGACAATAGTTGTTGCCACGAGCCATCTCTGCCTGTCCCTTGACCTGAAACTCCACAAAACCTCTAGTCACTTTAGCCAACCGCTTGACCCTTTTCGCACATCGCTTCACTAGGCAGCGGCGCGCGACCCACGTTCCAGAGAGTCCATGGGCGAGACGTGTTGCTACACCGCGCTCGGCCGTTTCGACGGTGCAACGGGTGGATCACAAACCACGTTTGCTAACTTGTGGTACGCTGATTCAAATCCTAGGAATTCTCGGGATTTTATTCCGACCTACTCAAAGCGATACTGAGGTGCACATAGACTCTTCCAAAATGACTTCCAATATTTACTGGCTTGAGTAAATATGCGGTTGAAGCATGGGGCTAGCCTTACTATCTTCCCACCACTCCCGTAAATATAGATCTAAAATAGAGCCGTTACCGTATAGTATACAAGTCTCTGAGTGGTGAATGCCGTAAATGAGCAAATAGAACTCTTAACAAACTGGTCCCTAACCAGGTAAATTTTGCGATCGAAATTACCAAGGGAAACAATCTTCTGGAAATAATAAAGATGCCTCGTTCTTCATCGTGGGTGGTAGGGACAGAAATGTCACCTTCCAGTCCTAAATGAATAGAATTACTGGAGGATGCGCAATTAATCCTCTAATCCTATGCTTTCAAAACTTCGTTTTTTTTCCTGAGCTACTCAAATACAAGTTACCAAGTTTTACATTTGCAGTACAATATACATAATATAACATCGCGTAATTATAAAATTATCATTAAATTATTTTCTATATACAGTAACCTAATGGATCAATCTATCGAATCTTAGCGAAATCGGTTTCATAATTCAAGAATTCCTTCACATTTTCCCTGTTGTACGAGACTTCCTATAAAATGTTATTTATGTTCATTATTACTAATATTATTGTAAATAAAGGATTCTTAAGATCGAGACAATCGAGGAATGCTAGAATCGTTCGAGATTCGGATTTGAGATTACACACTTCGATGTAAATAGTATCTAAAATCGCGATTTAAAATTAATTTCATAAAAATGTCAATGGAACATTTGTAAGCAAATAACCTTTTTTTAACACATTGTACCACAATACCTTAATTCTATGCGTAAATATAGAGCAAAAAACTAGCTATTTCGTACGTCCAGATAGTAAATACAGTTCCCGCAAAGATTATTTACGTCTTCTGAATTAACATTAACGCAAAAAGGAGAAGCGGAAATCATTAAATGTAATTGACTGGAACATTCTTAAATTAAAACACTTTTACCGTTAAATGAAAATAATAATAATGCAAAAAACTGGACTACTCAGTTCTTAGAGGTTTATATCATTATTATTTTGTATTAGTAAGAAACAGTAGATATAGATTTGAGGGTACCGACAAAGAGTGACAAGTTGGTAGTTCTTACAACGCAACACGCCGGTGAGATAAGCAAGTTAAATCTGTCTGAATTGGAAACTAGTGGTGCTACAACAGCACAAAAAATATAAATAGAGCCCCTCGGGTGGCTCTGGGGCAGCGTTCTAGCTTTCTGTGAGGCGGCCTCGGGTCTGATTCCCGGACGGGGTTAAAATGACGCTGTACCTTTCTAATACAAATCGTTTACCATACGACGTTCGCCATGTGACGAAAGTAAAAGCAGGAAAAGGCAGCCCAAGTAAGCTAGGTACGGTGATGAGAATAGGTCATGCTCGCCACATGTCTCCCTTACCGCGAGGCGTGGATGATAACTATATTTTTCTCATGAGTAATGGATGTATCATAAAGCGAGGAATACAATGATGTTTTATTTGTTTTGGAAGTATCATCATCATGTGTGGTAGTACCCTATAGTCAGCGTAAATGCGTGTGCGTGAGCGTATGTGTATGAGAATTATATGAAAGGGGAGAGGAGACAAGTGGACGAGGGTGAGGAACGAAGGATCGCATGTGACCCGTGACCTGTTTGGTATTTTATTGAGGTGCTCCGGCAAATTAAAAAAGAACAAAACAGAAAACTACCGATCAGAACAGCCAGCCGTTCGAATTGGTCTCCAGTAGTTGAATTCTATTGTAGGTGGTATACAAGATCGAGAGAATACGGTTTACAATTTTCTCTCCCATTTCAATATAAATATCTGTTTAATGAGTTTTATGAATGTATGCATACTTATATACCTACGGGTGGCGCATTCACGGGAGAGTAGTGTTGGGAGAATGTTCCGTAACTTCAAAGGGAGGGGGTTAATTAAAAAATTGAATCGTGGATAATTCGATCGAAACTTCCACAAGTAACGTATATGCGAGAGGCTATTTTTATTCCTCCAATGCGAGCGGATAGATATACTAGGTAAGAGGACCGAGGTTTCCCAAGGTAAATTTCTCCTTTATACGCGAGGCGCACTGACTCTGCTATTGCAGCTTTTATGGAGCACTTTGAATGGTTACTAAAATGTGAATAAAGAGGGAACATGCAACGGAACGAGTGGGAACATTAGGCTTTAGATGCGCACCTCTATAATGCCCATGTCAGGATACGGTAATCCATGACCACAAGGAAATATTTTCGAGATTCTGGGTTATAATTGCAGAGATTTATTGAGACAGAGGTGGCGTTTGCAGCAGAAAAGCCATGAAAGAGGGAGACTCGCAAGCAGTAGTAACAGAGATTGGAGGGATGCCAAGTCCTGGATTTGGGAATCATACTCAAATTAAGTTCCTCTGTTTACATATGGCGCCACACCAAGCCTCACTACGAGCGCCTACTGCGATTAACGGAAAGAAAGTTCCAGGAGCCCAGCGCAAACGCCTCTGTGACTGACAGGCGACATAATGAGAAGTGCTAGATCTGGATACTAAGTACCACAAAAACCAAAATTTTTCCACGATGGACATGATATCCTAACGATATTGTAAGTATGCGTATTATATTATCCTCTCGCGTAATCTGATACAAAGTATTCTCGGTTTTTCACATGCTCACAACATTAGCTATGGTACTCGAGGCTATTATGCAGATTAACGATATCTTTGAGAAGAGCTGGGAACAAATTCAACAAGACCATGTAGGCTCCTGACGCTTGAAGGGCCTTGAAATGACTTCGTACACGGGTGCGCCTATACACGTGCTGCCCTCCCAACATGGGAGGATCGGTGAACAACAATAAACGTTGTTCTATAAGGTCAGAGCAGTAGCGAAAATGCCGTTATGCCGGCGGTGTTAGTAAAAACTTATAATAAAGAATTTTTTATTATAGAAAAAAAAGAAAGAAAACAAAAACGATTATTCTAGGTAATTGAAACTGCGAGTGTCTCGGATACAAAAGACTTTGCATTAACTGAGTTCGTTTGGCAAAGGATCGTTTTTATTTTTTTCTAAAGGATTATGTACATTAAAATACATATTACTAAACACAATACAATGAATAAATAATTACCGCAGTCACAAAGGGACATCTATATCAGAGTGGCTTCAATAAACGCCAAGCACCACCATCGACGAACGAATCCGATGATTATCGAATTCGGGGAAGACCCAATAATTCTAGAATCCGTTACGGCATCGCCCAATGCACATGCCGAATTAATGCTCCAACAACCACTGTTTTTATATTTACTTTTGTTACATTTTTCAATGGATTACCCTATTTTTATAATGTTTGCATTGGCTAACCCGACTCTATTAACGGACATTCAAATAATCGCGGGTCTACTGTAATACTAATTTACAATTCCACCCCAACTGCGCATAGGAAAAAAAAATTGACCGCGAACATTGTTCTTTTGTAGTGTTCGAACCAGTAAAGAGGAAGGTAATACATAATAATAAAAAGGCGGCGTAACTGCTACTTATATTTGATCTACTAGAAGACATAACATACATTTTTTGACATAACATAAACTAGTGGTGTCACAAAATGGCACAGACTTTCTCGTATTAGTTTTTTTTTATTTTCTTTGGTCTAGCCTAGCTATTCGGACTTTTCGTATACTCTTCTCAGCTTCCATTACTCTCCGTCAAAAGTGTTTTTTTGTTGTTTTTTTGTTTGTTTGTTTTTTTACATATTTTCCGAATTTTTCGGTTTCCTAATAGTAAAGCCGAAATATTACTTTAAGAATATTAAAAAAAAACTTAGAGTAAAACTTCGTTCTAAATAGCAATTTTCATTGCAAAATTTTGAGTAGTTTTTTAAGACAATGGCGTTTAAGCGTAACTGCAAATGCGAAATTTGAAACGTTTTCACAGGAATCTTTTCAGTTTTCGAAAAAAATTATTTGAAGCACTTTAACTCATAAATGCAGTAGTGTTTAAAAATTGTAGTAAATGAGCATATTAATAGTGTGCGAAGTATTAGAAAAGAGTACATTTGTGCAATTTTTGAAAAAAGAAAAGGATACAGCACAATTACTTTTTTTATCATATTAAACAGTGCTACGTATTAGCACTATTCGCTGAAAAAAACTGAAGAAAACATTTTGAGCCATTTTTGAGAAAAAGGCGTTCAAGTATTTCTAAAACCGCGGAATTCTGAGATCATTTTCACAAAAACCTTTGAGTTTTACAAAAACTTTATATGACTTAATTTAAAGCACGTGTATTCATTAATAAAATAATGTGAACAAATAGCCGATAATGTAAACATTAAAGACGTGAGAGACGATTAAAAAAATACATTTTTGAAGAAACAAAAAAGGAAAATGACGTTTATATCATCTCATAGCACTATCTCTACCAATAGTTTAAAGAAAAAAATTGGAGCCGTTTTCGAGAAATTCTTGTTTTTGTTATATTTTAATAATAGCACATATTGCTGGCAATAGTGCACGAAAACAGCTAAATTTTCAAAAAAAAAAGGACAGGACCTTAATGAAAGAACTAATTATGGACAACAAATTCCATATGAGGGAAAAAGCTCTATTTTCAATTTTGTAGTTGTACGAAGACGCCGGAAAAAATTGAATTTCAATTTTCGAAACTTAAGAGTTAACAGTGAAAATCGGACCTATACCACCTTTATAACCGTATTTTACTCAATTCTTAAAAGAAATTTAAAGACAAAATTTGGGACAGTTTTTGGAAAAAAATTCAAAAATCCCTGGGGCTTCAAGTAAATTACCTCCAAATTTTGAAGATCAAAAAGTAAAGCGAAGATTTTCAAAATCGCCGCGCCTCGCAGTCGAGCCAGATCGACCAGGGAATATCCATTTAGGAAGAAATCGTACGTATGGTTTAGGCGCTAGTGGTGTTCACAAACGGACGTTTTGAAGGGAAAATATGTGTCAAGAACGAAAACTAAATGATTTTGGATGAGGTGTTTACCAACCGTGACGGAGCTGAGGTTGGTAAACTAACCGAGTCCAAAATCATTCAATTTCGGCCGAGATGCAAACAACTATTTTTCCTATATTCTCTTCCCAATTTTAGGTTTGAATTTTTAGATCTCATTTATACCAGGCGGTTTCGACGTATAGATGCAGATGTTCATTTATATTATCGCCTGTTAAGTTGTCAGTACTGTCACTATTTTTAAAGCGTGTAGAATATGCGTCTGGGTTGTGTGATTTGTTTCGTATGTATGGAGTGCGATATTCCAGAGATTATAATGGAGGAAGTTGAAGCTGCTACTGAGAGTTTACTTCCTCAAGTATCAAAAGAGAGTATGAACTCTTTTTTAAAATGGAAAACAGAAATATGTAACCGAGGTAAATGAAACTACTATGCTGGCATATCTCTATGAAAAAATATTACTTCCATTTCTGTTGAAACTTCTAGCACGAGTGGTCAATGCACGGAGGACGTAACAGTTCCAGGATGAATATTTCGGAATATATCAAAGTGTGTTAATATAAATTTTAACAATTAATAAGATAAAAACATTCTGTACTCGAAAAATAATAAATGTTCTTCGCCCATGTGTCAACAGTTATTTGTACATTGTCTTGTTTACTTGACGTTGCCATGGTAATCGTCCTTTAAAATTCTTTCTTGGCCTAGGCCGCCAAAGCTCACCTTTGTGGCCTATAAATGTTCTGTCAAATACGGGTTTTGAGAGCCGGATACAAAAACACTTTTTCGGTAGCAGGGGACGCCAATACGTTCCTTTTAAATGTATGTATTCGAGAAAGTAAAATCAGCCGCATTGTGGATGAAATGCTAATTGCTGTGAAGAATTTAGGATGTAACACGAGCATCAAACTTAATTCTCTCTGTATTCATTTTCCCTACAACCACATTGATTTCCTCACAGATAATCTAAGAGATTGTTGTGATGAACATGGAGAGAGAGATATTGTCAACACGTGAAAAAGATTGAAAAACGTTATCAAAACATATGGGATGAAGTGAAGTGACACAACCTAGGAGGAAACAGTTCCTCAACAGATTGTCTGGCATATTTAGTATGTGGTTGTTAATGTTGGATAAGTAAGTTGGATAAGGATATGTTGTGTACCGGTTGTATACATATTTTTTGTTCATTAAAATTGTATACTTCTAGTTTTAAATGTTTTATTCACTGTACGTTTTCTAAAACTTTAATGAATCAGACTTTATTTTATTTTTGCGGCTCAGAGATATCAGCAACAGTATATAATTATATCTGTGGCTTGGTGCAAGAAGGACCAATGTAAGATTTTAGTGATCTTTGTTTTTTTCATTGCTAATGTGTTCTTTCAGTGCAAGAAAGGCCAAAGTCAAAATTCGATCCTATCTGATTGCTCTATCGAACTTTACATTGGCCTGATATTGTTCTGTCCTTTCGATTGTGTAAGAAAATCACTCATTCTGTGAAACTTAGAATAATGACATTGGCCCTTCTTGCACCAAGCCACAGATTTTAATTGGTTTGTAGTGTTGACCTATTGTAACCGTGAAGTATTTGTATAAACATAAAAGATGATAACAAACCTTTTGGTACTAGGTCAGCGGTGAGTATGTGTTTCGTATAAAATTCATTAAATTCTACATTTTCAAAATGTGTCAATCACTCAACTATCAGAGTCACGTAGCTCACTTTATGCTCGTTTAAACAGGTAAAATAATATCCTCTGGAACATTTTAAATAATTATATCACAATAATGTTTCCGTGATTGTTGTCATATTATTACTATTAGTATTATTAGTAATACTACATTGATATTCTTAGATTATTTCGAACATCACTGCAACTTAGTTACACTCAATTGCTCTATTTCTCTATTGATCAGGTGCGAAAATTTCTGGTTTTCAAACGTTGCCAACCACACGTGTTCGTTCAAATTACAAAATTCGTCTATCTAAAATAAAAGAGTAAGCCAGAATTTTGGATCGCAAGAAAACATGCGCTGATTAAACTACTCCCCATAAATTACATTCAGTTTTTTAAAACAAAAAAAAATCTAAAAAAATCAGTTAAATACATTTTATCTTATAATTTAATAATATTATTTATTTATTGTTGTCATATTTATTTCATTCCCACATTTACCTTATACTTTCGTGACATGGTGACTCCTTGTTCTACTCTTCACACGCTCAATACCGACCATCTCACTCTTAGTAATCTAGATCAACATACCCGTAAGCTGGAAGTTCATTACTCAGTTTCCCAGCAATAGGAACCACCGCGAAAATTTTCAACCGTGCATTCGCTACTTTTCTTATGGCACACACACCATAAGAAATCACAACAACCCAGTTATGATGCAGGAACAGACAAAGCATTTGGGGTTGGAGATTCACTGCAACGGGGTCATAGAAATAGATGAAGGTTCATTAGGAAGTGGCCAAAGTCTATCGGGAGAGGGAGGGGCAGGCTCTCGATGGGGCGTCATAGGTATGAGTAATTTAAAACTAAGGTTTTAGTACTTATTGAAGTATCTGATGTATTGAAGACAAATGTTATTGTAAGAAAACCACTGAAAATACAGAAAGAGGACGAGTTGGATTAGACATATAGAAGTATTTCATATACTGAAGAGAAATGTTACTGCAAGAACATTACTAAAATAGAAGAAAAGGAAAGAGAGAAAGAAGGATTATTGTTCAGCAGAATGTATACCTAAGGATATCGTGTATGAATAGAAAACAAAACGGTGTGGGCTCTGACTACTAATAAAATGTATGAATGTATGCGTTTGTGTATTATTATTATTATTATTATTATTATTATTATTATTATTATTATTATTATTATTATTATTATATATCCAGAGCAAAACCTCCCACTCTCTGGTGAATGAGCTCACAAAAGAACTTACCAGTTGAATGTATGATGTACTATAATGTATGCAATGGGTCCCAACAAAATTCAACCGTGTCCCGACAGCGTGAAGGTTATACATGGTAGAACCACATGGCAGAATATTGGTGATGTCCACGCGACTGATTTCTGAGCTATGTATGTCATAAAATTTACGACTCAGGTGATTTCGGCTTTGATGTTCATTTTGGGACAGAGCTGAAACAGTAGGTAGTCACTGGGCTAATCATCTAGAAAATATATATCAAATTTACTACTCGCTTGCAGTTTGGATGCGCTCAGGCAGTAATCTGAAAACTATTCAAGTAATGTTCTAACAACTCAATAATAGGTCACAGACTTAACGTGTTAAATCTGCCAAATTAGAAACTCTCATTGTTTAAGCAAGAAGAAACGACATTAACAATAAAAATAAATACAATCGCAATATTGACCGAAAATATTTTCTTTAGCGAATTTCTCAAAACGTGTCCACCCAAAATCAGTATTGATTTAAGGAATTAAAATAGTCGAGAGCAGGTGACTAACCTCGAATCACACACATATTAGACTTCACAAGTAAACACATTTATTAAACATCAATTTTAGTGTACTAAAGCTGAAAATGGCGGAAGTTAAAACTGAAAGCCAGCATATTCTAGGAATGACTTGAAGGATATACAATTAAGATACAATTATTATTAATACAATTAATAATCAAAAAGCCTCTATATCCCATCAAGGATTCAATAGCTGAACTCCTATAGTGCAACCAAATTTGATGGATCGAAGGGAAACATTAGTTATGGCTATTTCTGGTAGGATCAATATGAAAGAAAAAAAGACATTGCTGAACTGTACCCTTGTGATAGTTAAACGGATAATGTTGCAGTTTACAGATACCTACAGCCTGACTGCTGTCACTTCCAAGCGGCCTCTGTACATAAACGAGGCAGAACACAGAAAGTCACCGCGCGCCATCCTGGCGCCACAGCGCACTGACGAAGTGCGAGATTGATCTCTCATTGGAAAGGAAAGACATTACTGGCTGGGGTGAATGGGGTATTCGAAAAAAGTGTACATTATCTTTTGTTTTCAGGAAAAGTGCTACTGGTGTTTCTCCGTTTCAAAAGAACTTGAAATAAACACTACGCTGTTCCGATTTCTCGTTTGGCATGAAGGCATTGAGACTTCGAGTTAGTCGGAGAATTGTAGGATGGAATTGTCGGAGCAATTTAAATGTGCGTATATATGCCTACCATGAATTTGGCCCTAATAATAATAGGAATGCATTTACTTAGGTTATGCGTACTCCACATGGCTATAAATCTAGCTAAAAGTTATGATATTGTTAATTAATTAAACCCCCCTTAAATATGTTTGTTGAACGCGAAGTAAAATAAAAGGGTTGTTATAGTTTAACCTACATTGTATGGTTTCTACTTGTTCTTGGCAAATACGGCTATTATCATTTTAGAAAATATTGAGTTTTATCATAACGTCATGCCTGATTTTCGACAGCTATGACAACTGCTTCCGATTCTGGCTTCTAGAATAACAACGCAATGGCAGTGAAAATTTAAAAACTTTTCATACATACAATAGGCAGGTTCGCACGACTGTCCCTGACACACTAAGCAGTAATCTTGGAACGTCAGAAGTTCACTGTCGGACAATTTGTTACGTGTCATAATTATGCAATCCACAACCATAATTTATTTTTTGTTATGATAATGAAATTGAAGTTAATGTGATAAAAAATGACCAAATAAATAATGCGTCAAGACACATTCCATGATATACTGGCAAAAACGTCCAACATAACTCAATTCAATTCGCACCTGTCTTTCAGTTGGAAAATAGTAATTCTCCCCACCCCCATTAACTTATATCTCTAAATGAGCACTGAAGAGGCACAGAAGTGGAGACGACCCAAGCAGTTAAGTACTACACCATCAATTAAGGTTTCACAACGTTTCCCTACAGTAGGTGAGAAGTGAGCACTAAAAACATTATCGCGGTTAACAGATCTCGAAACTCTCACGGGAGCTTACGAGCTTCTAAATCTACTAAAACACCTGACTCACTACACTCCCCGCCCCCCCAAGGCGAAACAAATTATGTTGCAATATAACTAAACGTACATATCACAAAAATAGCGTAAGTAATAAGATGCACATTATAAAAGACGAAAAGACTGCAAACAACGATTAGCAACTCTGTCCCAGTGCATGTGCAGGAGCTCCTGTAAGTATTCAATTATTATATTATCATTGATCTAAGTTTACTTGTTTGTGCGATACGATGGTACTAAATAAACATTCGAGTTTCTGGAAAAGTTTTTCCAACCAGCAAAAATATATTTTCCTCCTTGGGATTAGTCGCAATTACTAAAGGTTCACCACGTCTTTCCCGTAATCCCTACACTATCAGCCTCACAACTAAACTTAACTTTCCCGTCACTTTACAAACAAAGTTTAACATTTGCATTTGTAATTTTCAAAAGTCAGAAATTTTCCTTGACATCATTACAAGATATTTTTAAATAACAGATTTCATTAACAAAAAACTCCATCTACAATGTTGTAGTTGTAGAAATCAGCTTAAAAACATTTTAAAATTTTGCAATATTCGAAAATGTAGAGAGTGTACCGAAAATGGGAACAGCGCCATTTTGATACGACTACTTTGCTCTATTCGACAGAAATAAAATACACAAAACAATTGTTTTTATTGAGAAAATATCGTTTAATTGCCTTTACTCCAACAAAATTTACGCGAAAACGACTCATAATTTCAAAAATTTGCACATTACTTTATTTAAAGATTTAATTGATAATAAAATAAACCTATTTTCATTATTTAAAGTTCTAATTGTTAGAAGTGTTCTTTGGGAAATAAAATCTTTAGTATGCACAGTAGCTATTGGAAGACGCCGGAAAAATTAAAATTTTAGAGTATTTGAAAATACGGAGAATTCAATGAAAAACTATTTAGAGCAATTTTTATGTGCGTACTTTTTAGAGGAAACAAATTAAAGAAAATATTTTCAGCAGTTTTTGAGAAAATCTTATTTTTAAAAGTGTCTACATCTTTTCACGGAAAGTTACGCAAAAACTACAAATACTTTCGAAAAATTATGCATGACCTTACTTAACGATAGGTCTTTAAATAAATCCATACACTATTTAAAGATCTACCTTTACATAAGGAATTATCTTTAAGAAAAGATTTCGTTAAGAATGTCTTAAATTTCGTAGTTGTACAAAGAAGCCGGAAAGTTTGAACTTTTGCAATTTTCGAAAAATAGAAAGATCAATGAAAATTAGCTGCACCATTTTTAAGCTCTATATCTGCATTTCATATACTAAAAAAATTCCGAGATTTTCATTCGCATTATTTCAATATCAGTTTTTAAAGAATAGATTTTGTCAAGGAAAAAATCTATATTATCAACATTATAGTTTTACAATGATAAATAACAATGGAAATGTAGGTAATTCGCCGAAAATCGGACCTGCGTCATTTTTATTTATAAGATCGTACTGACGCAATTTTGGAGAAAATTTTAAATAAGTAAAATTATGCGAAAATTAATAGTAATTCCAAGACTTGTACCTGATTGACCTCATTTAAAGAAATGTCTTTTGAATAACATATATCATCACAAAACAATCTAATCATTCAACATGGTAGTCGTATGAAGACGCCGAAAAAATAATTAAACTTTTTCGATTTTCGAAAATTCTGAGTTCAACAAACTTGAGATTTGTGCCTTTTCTTCAGAAAAAATTAAAGTTCATGTAAAGTATTGCCAAAAGTCAAAAGGTGCGTTTCAAATTCGTAGGGTCTCTAGTCCGGCCCCATCGATCGGGGAATGTTAATTTGGGAGAACGGCATCTGAACGATTTCGATGCAAGTGTTGACCAGAGGCGGACAGTCAGAGGCATTACGGTAACCATTTTTTCGACATCCAAGAACCTACAACACGTGAATTTTGAATACAAAACATTAATACTTGGGCCAAAGTCTTTCTCTAATGAGAAACTGATTTTCTACATAAAGATTTACCAACTTTTTCGATAACGGGGACTGACTATAGATGTTTTGCTGTCGAAACCTCACCACTTCCCACTGCAGCATTGCAATACTTCCTCTTTCTAGATACAACGCGTCCTTCCTAAGTGTTTGTTCTGAGAGATGCGTCTGGAAGGTACTACTTTCGTAGACTGTCCCTCACTTCGCCCCAGGGCGCGGGAGCATGCTGGACATTGTGTGTCCCGCAGCTTCCGCAGATAGGGTGCCGGGTCACCGGCGAGAAAATATCCGTACTAAGAGTGGCAGTGTCCGATCCGCAGGCGCGTAAGAATTATCTCTGAGCGCAGTACAGCGAGATAAGGACGCCCAAGGTTTTATGGAGGCCTTCATCCTCACGAGATAAAATGCGAGTCCTGCAACTTTCTTTGCCGTGGCGAGGGCAGGTAATTTTTCTAAATTTATTTAAAAAACAAAAACCGTTTGAAAGTATAGGGAGACGTGCAATCTGTGGAAAATTTCTTGAGCAAGTACAAGACTTCACACGTAAGTGCTAACAGAGTACTGCTTCAAAACAAGACGGCCAAGGTTCGTGAAATAAATCAAAATAGTTTTCATTTATTAATAACAAATCACACCCCCATATAGTTAGGAATTAATCAAAATATTCCCTCATATGACTGAACTAAATATATCATTTTCATATAAGGCATCCTGAGCCATCCACAGAAATGCTCATGAATACCGAGCAGCGTAGATAGAACCTTCAATTCTCAATTAACTGTACGATCCTTCAGACATTTTGACGAAATTTCATCTTCATTATTCGAGTGGGCATTGAACTACTCTTCATCAAATATGTAGAGATCAATCTCGTACACAGCCTGCAGTTGGCAACGACATCTGTTCATATGAAAGCTCAATTTATCGCGATTCTACACTGTTCACTTTCACATGGTTAACAGGAAGTAAACGCAAGCATGAGGGTACTACACATTGTTAGATGGTTTCGGAATAGCAAGCTCAAGTCTAGAGATCATTTCCAGTTATTTAAAATTCTGTAATTTATTTTGAATATGGATGATTCAAAGAGTTGGTAGCGAATTTGGTGAATATGGTGCTACCGAAAAACCCAAGATGATGGATTGAGGAAACCGTTGCCACAAGGAAACGAGTTGAGACGCAAGGCAACTGCTTTGTCGCCGTGCGTGATTGAGGCTCGGCCTGGCCAACAGCACGGTCAATGCCTGGCCAACAGCACGGTCTTGTGGGCTCTGCGCTCTTGTAGAGAACACAATGCAAATACCAAAAAATAAAACATAAATCCCTTCGAGCGCAGCTTTACGTTTTTCCAAGTAGTACAATGGTTTGAGCAATCGAGGGGAATATGAGTTCTCCCTCTTGGGTAAAATACAGAATCGATATTTCCGCAGATATTTTCACGTGCGATTCTTACGGTTTTCCGACAGTGAACCCCTTCCGACCTTTAATCCGTAAGTACAGGCATACGGTCCGCGAGACCACAACGGATTTTCAAGGTTCTATTTCAATCATTTCCCGCTGGGTGGCGATACAGTCGTTCTCGCTACCTTCATTTCTCATCGCTCCCTAACAGTCACGACTATCAGTTTCCTGTTTGGATACAACTGGAGAGGTTCGGAACACACTTAACTTTTGGAGTGGTTCCGAAGACCGCATGCCTGTGTTAGAGGTCTCAATTAGCCCTATAGACACATATGTTTCTGCAAACATTTTTTTTCCAGTTACTTTTATTTATCAACCTTTGTTATCTATTTAACTATGTAAAAAATCATTTGTGATTTAAGTCAATACCTGAGTTAGAAGCCGGTCAGTTTACCGAGATCGTTAGGGCAGTAGTGCCATAGTGGTCTCGGACCAGAATACCGCGGGTGCGAGTCCCGCCTCGGACATGGGTGTATTTGTGTATAGCTATATGTGTGTGCCGTCCTTTCAACCTTCACTGTCATCATTATTTCATCATCCATACCCCCAGTGCTAACCTTCGGGGATAAAAATCGGGATTCAGCTGAAATGCTGATACTCCCAGAAAGATACTTGCACCTGCTGAAGAAGATGCACGCGTAGTCCAAGTTGGCTTACAGGCGTATAAAACAACACCTAAGTTAGAATTGAAAAAAAAGGTATTCAGCTAATTCAGCTAAAATGCTGGCCCCCCCCCCCCCAGAAAAGTACTTGCACCTGTTGAAGCAGGATTGCTGGCCTATACGCGAAAAAAAAGGGGGAACAACTTATCTAATAGAAATAACCTTTTCCCAATATTTGTTCAGTTTTTTAAAAGAATTGATTGATTTACAGTCTCTCGTACTGCATCCCTGTATTAATGTGACAACGATCCATGCCTGTAGTTAAGGGTTAATTAATTGGTTCCCAATGTTTTCTTTTGTATCGACAAAGGAATCCATATTTATACTACTTATAATTTATAGCAAATTCATTAGCAAAAAATATATGTATTCCTATATAATGTTTCAATATATGGAATATTTCTATTAATGAGGCATTTCCTTCGATAAATATGTTCCCGAAGAGTTACATCTCTGAAGAAACAATTACAAATGTGTCAAAGAAATCCATGCACTTTTTAAAAATGCACACGTAAGCTTCCACAGCTCGAATCCATAAGTTCTTGGCTATCCGGGAGACTCCGCGTCGTTAGCTGAGAGGCCGACATTTCGCCTGACATGTCGCAGGCTTCCTCAGGGCAATGAGGAAGCCTGTGACATGTCAGGCGAAACGTCAGTCTCTCAGCCAACAACGCGGCGTCTCCCGGATAGCTAAGAACCCATTTTTAAATATGTTATGTTACGACTAGTCCTTTTATTTCGCGTTCAACTAAAAATTAAAAATGGCACGAAGATTTAATGGTGGCAAATGGATCTCTTTGAGGACCGCGGTTTAAATATTTTGAAAACGTAATGCACGCATCCAGGATTGTAAGGTTCTACGACCCCACTCAAAGAATCATGAGTTCGAATTCCACAAGACCAATCAGAGAAGGTTCGCTTGTACCTCAGCGCGTTTGCTTAACTTGGCACCGATTTCAGGGAAGAGACTTTCGGCATTGACTGTATTTAAAATGTGATATCGACAAGGAGCTTTCAAGGTTAACGGCAAATAAATTTAATCTCGCTGATATAAAAGGAAGGCAACAAATTACTACATTCAAGTGGTCAAGAAGTACGAAACAACAAATAAAACACGTATATTATATATTTGTCACTGGAGAAATCTAAAAAAATATTCTTTCAATTTTTTCTGCAAGATATTTCATCTACTTCTGCTTCGACAGGGAAATTTAAAGAAATGCTCGTAAAGTGTTTAGGAGGGTACTTGAAAACACGTAGCTACTGAAGTCTGAGCAATACACAGGTGCACTCAAGTGTAGCTTCAGGGGTTATTCCTTGATGCAGAGAAACAACATGCACTGTAAGAAACGTGTCTGTGAAAAATTAGAACATACGACGTGCGTTCTTGGAGATGCTGAGCAGGCGTGCGAAGTGTTTACAGAAGATACACCCGCTGATGGACTTATTGAGGTCAAGGTAAAAACTGTGCTGTCATCATCGTACACACAAACATTCTGTAGAGATGAAGTAGTACAAAGCACAGAGGCTTCGCTAATCACAAAATACAATTCGTGACGTCGGAATTCTACTTTACCCAGCACCAAAATGCGAAAAGAATGAGGCATTCTTATAATCAAAATGCTTGCCATTCCTGGGCCTCATTTCATGCTATTTCCTATGAGCGCAGAAATTGAAAGAAAACTATGCCGCCTCCGACTACGTGAGATATGTGAAATTCCCAAGAACTTGGGGAAAGTCAAAAAACAATTACATATTTATGTCATCTCCCGTATTTGAGTATCTAAGAAAATATTATTTTGTTCTTTTTTTAAATTGCACAAGTTGCACGCAATATTGCGCTAAAATTTTCAAGAAAATATACATGAACTTAATGAAAGAACTGTCAATGGAGAACAAACTGAATTTGAAAAAAAATCTCTACCTAATATTGTGTGCTCGTAGAAAAAGACGCCAAAAATTCAAACTTTTCCAATATTCGAAAATTTAGTTAACCATGCAAATCTGACCGATGACACCTTTATAACCGTATTTTACTCTATTCTGACAAGAAATTTAAAGAAAACATTTAGAGCTTTTTTTGAGAAAATTTTGAAAATGTCGGGAGGACTTCATGTAAAGTACCCCCAAATTTTAAAGATTTTTTCAAAATCTCAAAGCTTGTGCTCAAGCGAGATGGACAGGGGTTTCTTCAATTCGGAAAAAATCCTACGTATGTTCTAGCCGGTAGTGGTGTTCACAGGACAGACGTTTTGGCGTCAATTGGTTTTTCGATATCAAGGCCCCACAAACTGGAGATTCTGGCTACACCACATGTTAGAGGATTTTTTTCTTAATTTAGCTGGAATCTGCTTAAAAATAGATTTATCCATTTTTGCATTATCATGGGTTGGCAATGAATTCTGCCGAAAATCCGCCGTTTTTTCGCGCAACATTACATAACTTTCTCTATACTACTTATATTACTCCGTATGTATGTATGTGTACGGGCAAGTAAAAAAATATTAATTTTTTGAATTAGATATATAATGTATAGAGATAACGATTGAATAAGATATAAACTAGTAGTCTTAGGTCTACTGTCTTATTACTTTAGCCAGTCAGTGTACATCGTTGGGCGTAACGTAGCCGCTAGGATAAACAGACGTCCCCATCCCTTATTTCTACCTCCGCCCTATGCCACCCTCATGTACATGCACCAGCCTCCCATTCCTTGACAGCGTTTGACGCATAGCTACTTTGTGAATACACAGCCGCCTGTGACCCATGAGCCCAAAACAATTTCTCTCCGAGGGGGGAGGGGTGGCAAGCAGGTGGCGAACACGTCATGGCCCGTTAACCCATTGACAGCGCATTACTCCCCTTGTCCGCAGGCAGACCAATCCCCCCGGCCGCGAGGCAAAGGACGGGAAGGAAAGGTTCTTTCATAGAATGACACACTGAAGTTTGGAAAAGCTCTGACCATGCCGCAACACAACACTACAGCGATGCCTACGCGGAACTCAAATCTGCCACCTGCCGAACCGTGTTCGCCACTGCCCTTGTGCCGTAGACACTTCGACCAGCGTGCCGACTTATGCCGGTCTATGATTTTAACACGAATCGGTAGAACAAAATTTTCTCAAAAAGCATTATCGCGATAGTAACATACAGGACCAACTGATATGGAGTGCGATAGAAACTCGTGTTTCTGGAAAAGTTTTACTTAAGGTTTATGCATAAGCTGCCAAAATATTTTTCGGATAAGACGTCCCCATAAGCAATTAAAAAAAAAAAAAAAATCATGGGTCACCTTGAAATCATTGGAGCTATTGGAACGACATCTAGTGGTACAATTCGGTAGTTTTCGGAGCGCGCAATTTGGCAATTGGGAGCGAGATTTCGGGGTTCGAAAATATAGCAACCAGGAGACTTCTCTAAATCGATTTCGATTGGCGGCTCTCTTGATTTTATGAGGGGCTCAACCAAAAAAGTACAATAATAAGTGATACATTTCATGTTCATTTATACGTGATTTACACACTCAGGAATAGGGTCATTATTTTATTGTTTTGTCCATCTCTTTCCATATTAACGCGAGGAGTTTCAGAAAGAAATGTCAGTTTCTTAAAAGAATCTAATTTGTGAAACGTAGGATTCTTAAATCTATCATAGAATTGTTTTGTATCATTATTAATATATTGACGACGGACAGACCGAGTTACTTATATTATTTGGCGACCTGTATTCTATAATTTAGAAACCCAAGCAATTATTTGTCTGGTTGCACTCCAGAACTAACAATTACAGGATGGACCATAAGTTAAAAATGAAATGTGAAACACAATTTAACAATGAAAGTTTCATTACAACATTTCGGTAACAAGAAACTAACAACAAAAAATACCTGTAGACAATGAGGTATAGCTAATTTAGGTCTAGTACCACTATAATCCTCAAAGACACGATTAACTGTAGTTTCCAATTTCCATACGAACAACGCGATATACCATCAGACGAATCTAGTGTTTGAACAACTTTGACACTGACTTGTATGACGCTGAATTGAAAACTCAACAAAACCGTTCGGTTATATCACGGATTCCGGACCTTTCGACCCCCTTACATTTTCCTCTCCAATATAAAATATACACCTTACATAATCGCAACGCAAATAATTGCACACCAATGACTAAAGGATAATTCCGCAAGCCAATATTTTCGTAAATATATCTATTTCCCATAACACTGCCACAAAAAATGTCACCCCCAAAACTTTCACATATGTTTTTCTGTGTATGTCGACGCGTTGAATCCGAATGTGACGCCAAAATTGTGACACGACCATCCAATTTTTTTAAATCGCGAAAAAACACCATGAAATTTCCAATTTGAGAAATAACAGGCATGCAATAAACAGGAATCCCATTGCTGTACACGTGAAACAACCTTATCTTTGTGTAACGCATAATAACCATACATTTTTATGCCAAAATACTTCTCGGTAGCACAAAAAATGCTCCACACTCTGGCACTTACCTTACATTAACAAATCACTTTGTGGCTAATGTTAACACTAGATGAATGATGTCCAAAATGATCTGTTCATCCTGACACATCTTTATCCAAACCATCTGGCTACTGTGCGAACTGAACTGCACATTCGCGAATCTGACATACTTCGAACGTCAGCCATAACATATTTATTCCACACACGAGATAACACATAACTATACCTTTCAAAACTTCACATTAAAAAGGAAGAGAGGCGAAGTGGTGGTTCACAACTTTCTCAATCGCGAAAAACAAAAATGAATACCTGTAATTTAGCAATTAAATATTATATAATTACAAATTCCCAAAGATTTTCACTTACGTGCCCCAACGATGCAATACAAGGCTAACACATACCAATGCAACACACACATATACACGTTCTACGAAACAAGAAGAAACCAAATGTCAAAGTAAGTCAAAATATAACGAGGGCAGACATTTTTGTTGGCCACCAGGAGATGACAATATTTGCTTTCCAAGCGCTGACCGTGAATCCAAACTCTACAAGCAACCGTCCCTTTCTTCGGATCGGTTTCGAGTGATATGAAGCCGTTGAGTCGCCAACTTGGAATCGTCCGATCCTTCCCGAGCGCGAGCGTTTCTCAACGCAAGCCACATTCATCACAATTATGAGGAAGGCAAATAACTCTGCGCAAACTACCACGCCAAACCGAGAGATAGGCGGCTTTCCTGTCACTGCGGTTCGTGAAAGGTCATTAAGTGTGTGAATCTATGCAGGGCACGACTCGGAAAATAAATGAAAACAACCCTGCGTAGCAACCCTCTTGAACCTTGGTGACCAAACCGGGATGCTTACTCGATATAACAATAAAACGGATTTTCGATCACTGCATCAAGTCAACAAATTTCTCTACCATCAAACTCAGATACTCAAATCACATATTTTTTTTTCTTGTTTACTTACCAGCAAATACCAACAAAAAATACAACAAACATACATGGCCTTTTGGAAGGGATAAAAGCTGTTCTCATTTTCCGGAAGGAAGAGAAGAGACCAGCTCAACATTTGCTCTATGTGCCACGAAACAAGAAATCGACAACAAATTGAGATGAGGCCAGTAGAACCGAAATGTGCTGAGTGCAAATGCAATTAGAATTTCTTATTTGGTATGGAAAAACGACTAAGATTCCATGCATTTACTTACATAATAAATGGCATAAAAAGAACGAAGTCTTACAGGTGTAATAAAAAGTTGCGTTACATTACAAAATTTACAATATTTTAACTATTTTTTCTCGCGCGAATCGGCCATCAGGAGGCCACGCGATACGTGAATCCCACCGGTGCTCAGACTTGATTATCTTGGTAGGTACACGTTTTAAAATCTGATTCCCTTTTATATCTCAGGGTTGTTAGCGCTGGAGGGGCTGAAAATATGATGATGATGATGATGATGATGATGATGATGAATGATGAAATAAACACACAATACAACCATGCCCGAGGTGGGACTCGAACCCGCGATCTTCTGGTCCGAGACCGCTATGGCACTTCCTTAGCGATATCGGCCATACAATAGGCTATTTATTATTATTATTATTATTATTATTATTATTATTATTATTATTATTATTATTATTATTATTGGCGTATAGGCCTTTACTGATCACGCTACACGATTAACGTGTGTAATTCTCCTAGGATCAGCTTTTCATCTGTATCCTTGGATTACAACAAGGTTGTTACGCCTTGAAGTGTCAATTATGAGATGATAGGTGACGGAACAATCACAAATACGACCATGTCTACGCAGGACTCGAACCTGCAGCCTCCTCAGCACAGACGACGGCTGCCGCAACCGTCTGCACCACGGGACCGACTTTATTATTATTATTATTATTATTATTATTATTATTATTATTATTATAATCAGTGCCTGCTGGGTTCGAATTTAATAAATTGAATCAAGAAAACGTAATGGATATACAATTCTTCAGAGCCATTAGGTCCACCACTTCTCAAATCTATCAGGACAACAGTGATCTTAAATAAACCTACACCTCTCAGTTTTCGAAGTGTAAATTGATGGAAACGAAAAATAAAAATTATTCCACCGCACAGCATTGGAGGAAACACCGCGGTGAATGTGTATAGTCTTAAATTTCTTAAAAGCATATAAAATACGTATGTGGACAAAACTTGTATGTAACTCATAACGGTCGTAACATAAACGTAACTCATACTGGTCGAGAATTCTTAAATTATGCAGCCACGCTCTTTACTGCTTTTAAGTATGCCGGTCCCGAAACAAATATCAACATTCACTTCATTCTATTTTTACATAATGGTAAGCGAAGTAACATTAGTATATCTACGTTGCGTTATCTGTGTTCATACAGATTCTCTGCCCAATACTTCCTTAGCTATATAGCCTTGTTTAAATAATCAAAACTGATAAGAGATTGTACGGAATGAGTCTCTATGACCAAATACCGTGAGAACAATACAACTTCAAGTAAAAAAACACTAAGATAAACAGGCATATTTTTCAATTTATTTATTTATCGTTAAAAAAGTGAAAATTGCTTATGACGTATGAAGGGAAAAGTATAATCTGTAAGCTTTTGCTGGGAGTTGGAACAAGTATTATTATGTTCAGCGTATCCATTAACTACTAATTCTAGTTATAAGTAGTGAATGCGCAGTGTTTCTATCACTCGTCAATCCTGGCGAGGTTATCTTCCGTATTCAATTGAACTTCACAATCAACTTTCCAACTTCTCTGGGTTCCAACTACTAATTATCGTATATTCGGATCCATTGTCTACCTACCAAGATTATTCAAAGAAACAGAAATAAAACACAGGATTGTATGTCTAAAGCAAAAACTACGCAGCCTTGCAAATAGGATTAATTATTTCCCACAGCTAACAAAACTCGTAAAACTTCAGACTTATCCACGATGGTCATAAATAACTGAAAAGCTAAAAATGTTACGGTAGTGAACAAGGAAAAAGTTGCATGACATATGATTATGAAACTTTACATTTTAGGAATATTTTTAGGCACTATAATTTTTTACAAATTAAAAAAAAATGATAAATTTATTTCTTACGTCTATAGACCATACATATCACAGATAACGTATTTCGAAAAATTATATTTTGTATTTTCACTATTTAATGTAGAGAAATTAATTACCATTGTTTTCACACATTGTATCTTCATTTGGGCATATCAATGTAACGATTTCAAGTTTGAAGTTTGAAGTTTTGTAGAAAGTAGACATTTATGATTCAACTCATAAAAAGAACGTTTATAACATGTGCGCATAATAAAGAGTTTCATCTCATCAGATCGCCGAGAATTTCTTCAATCGCCTCTACTGCGTTTCGTCTGCTTCCTGCTCGGACTGACCGCTAAGCGTAAATATAGCATTCCACGCGATTGCTATCGCCGACGTCAATATTTTAATTCCGTATTATATAGCGCCATAAACAATACCATTAATCACACAGACATTGCTAAAAAGCCAACGAATAACATAAAACATTGCTTAATACTCGTGGGTAATAGGCCATGTGTGGTCGCACTAATCCCTTGTGAATAAACTATCTGGAGCACTATGGTTACACTACTCACTCGTGAAATAACTACTACTCTGGTTTTCCTCGACATTTAAGAAACTTGCACAACACGCCACACTAGGCTCTCGCGGTCATCGTGAAGTAATATGGTTCTTTTCACCTTTCAGAGCACTGTCTTTGGATAAAGATTCCTCGATAAAACGGTGATTGACTATTCTTCTTCTTCCTCTTCTTCTTCTTTTTCTTTTATGTAGGCTGTACATCTGCTTTTCTTCACGCTTCACTCCGAGGAATCACTAGATGTTGACTACAGATCTTCTCTCCATCTTTTCTGCAGCCTTCCAGGGATTCTGCTTCCTGATGATATCATTTCCCTGGCTATCTTTACCAGTCTGCCACCGCTCATTCGTGTGATATGGTTATTCCATTCTTTTGTCCTTATTTTCACAAATTTCGTAATATCAGTTATTTTACACTTTTTTTACATCCTGATTTCGTACCCATCACTCCTTGACTTTCCTACTATTGATCGCAATGTGTTCATTTCTACTGATCGGTATAGTTGTTTTGTTTTCTTCGTATCAGCTCGGGTTTCAACTCTATAGGTCAAAATTGGTCTTACCATTATCTTGTAGATTTTAACTTTATCTTCTATGCTAAGATTGAATATTCACTATATACTATGTATATAGTGTATATATGTGTATACTATGTTCTACGACGATATTTTATTTGAGGTTCTTGAACAGAGAGCGTGCTACGTTTTGGAAAACCATTTTAAGTGTGTGTGTTTTTCTCCAGCATTTTCTCTGCTGCAGGCCTCTACTTACAATTACAAACATGGCAATTGTTTTTTAAATACCAACTTTAAAAACCTTTTTTTATCTCCGGAACACTAAAATAAAAATTAATGTGTAATAAATATCGCAACCACCTTCCAGGTAGGAATGTGACATCGATGTCGATGTTTTCCAAACATCGATGCTTTTGTAGAAAAGTCGATGTTTTACACATCGCCGTTTTAATCCCAATGTTTTTTTAACGTTGATGTTTGTGATCAATGTTTTTTTCTTGTCCGACGTTTTGTTTCTGAATGAAAAATTCCCACAATCGCAATACTGTTAAAGTTAAAATATGAAATAAAAACTGATAGTAACACTGTTTTTCATGTGTGGGAATGATATCGAACGCAGTTTGCACCAAACTCCCTAGCCCGAAATGCCCACCATGTTTATATATTTCCTCTTTCTTCACATTCATTTCGCACATTCAGGTATGGCCAACAATACGTTGTGGATGTAGGGTCTCTCCCTTCGTCTCGTACCCTTATTCGGCGAAATGATGAACACGACCACTGTCAAATTAAATTTTAATGCACACTAATTTAATGATAGAGGTTACTAATTCAGCCTACAAACATCGATGTTTTTCATCATCAATGGTTTTTAGTCGACGTATTTTGCACATCGATGTTTTAATTTTGAACATCGATGTTTTGTTATTGATGTTGCATCACTACTTCCAGGTCCCGGCGTGGTTTCCGGGAACTTCCGGGGGAAGAACATCGCCATGGGGCTTCCCCCTGTCGTAACAGGCGACTAATTGCCCGCCATTAAAAAATAATCGTCACACCTATTCTCCCTTCCCCGCCTCTCGAACCAATGGGTGGATCAAGCACGGCCTGCTGGTGGCTGGTACCCATCACGACTATCGCTTCCCATTGTTTTCCTTTTCCCTTTGGAGCGATTGACAGGTTCCACGCCGCAGTGACGGCAAACTGTCAAGAGAAAGTTACACCCCAATAAACTATGCAAGTAGGGGACTTGAAAGGAGGCAGCCCTACCATTCAAATATTCTTGTACCCGCACAGCCCTCTTAAGACGATCAGTTTAATCTTTTATTGCTGAAATTCTTCAAAGAAAAATACTGCAACTACAACTCTACGACGCACTAGGCAGGACGAGGATAAACGATTTGGAATTGCGGAACTCATTAAAGTAGACACATAGAACGTGAAAAAGAATAGAAATTAGAGAGGCTGGGCAAGAAAATATCATTCAAGAAAGTTTTGTACATCACAGTTTTGTACAAAGACATCATCATACAAATCTTGTGTAACCGAAATTAATAACAAGTTTAAGGGAACAAAGGGTTTGGGACATCGTGATACACAGTAGTGTATCTCAGAACATGTAGGGAAAAGCAGTATATTAATAAATAAAAATTGAAAAACATTAATAAATGGCAACTGATTCATACATGAAAAAAAATAGTTCTAAAAGATAGTAGGTCATCAGACAATAATTTGATAATCATCGGAATATATGCTCCAGAGAAAGGAAAATGAGAAGGAACAAACATTTTTATGATCAGTGCAAAAACAATTTACGAACGCTAACGAATATGGCCATATTATATTATGTGCAAATTTCAATGCTAGAGCACATAGTGCAGAAATTCTGAAAATTATACAAATACCAGTGGGAGAAAATGATAGTAGATTGGAAACATCAATGGGAAATATTTTTTTATTAATTTTTTTAAACATCAATAGCCGATCCGGGAAGCCGAGATCTCTGAGGAAGTAGTGCCCTAGCGATCTCGCAACGAAGGATTACGGGTTCGCGTCCCGCCTCGAGAATGTTTGTATTTGTGTGTCTCCGTATGTTTGTGATTGTACATTTCAACCTACTTCGTCATTATCATTACACCTTATCCCCCTTTTTAATTTATAACTTCACGAGCGGTTTTCGCGATTAAAAAACTAGAAGGTGGTGGCGCAATTCCGGCTTCTAATAAGGATTCAGCGTGTCGACATTCATAGAGAAACAGGTGTCAAGTCACTGGGTCTGACAACTTTTTTTAAATTCTGTGTGCCAGTGTTATCTAAGAGAAGAACAGAATGAGAATGGTCTAATTAAAAGGTTAATGGCGTACCGGAAAATGTGACTACAACTTGTAAAAATAATGGATAACTCTCTTATCAAATTAGCCTTCCAAAACAAGTCAAGAGGTAGGAGAGATAATTTAAACGCCAAGAAAGAGATGCGCTCTATCTGTCGCTCTGTCGTAGAAGTGTTTGTATGCGTTTTGCGTTGTGACCAGCGGTTTTTAGCGAATTAGCATATTTATAAACTATTAGCATATTTTACCGAGCTCTCCTTGTGGTAGTTTTGGTAGGAGTAGAGTAGAGTTCTGTGTTGCTATTTTGCCAATAAAACTATAAAATAAAATCTGTTGTTCGTTTATCGATGTAAATAATTTTTCCAACTCGGGAGGAGTATTTTCTTTTTTTTAACATGTTGCTAACCTCAATTGATTGATACTTTTATTTATTGTTTCAATCAACTACGTATATTAAACGGGTGGGAGAAATATTCTGAGGCTCAAGAAAAAGTGCGCAGATTATACATCTCCCGATACGTTACACACAGTCTCTACTGCTTTTATTGAACATAAATCAAGTAAAATCAAATCAAAACTACGTTGCCACGTTTATTACATATTTAACCAGCATACCGCAACAAACATTCCGCAGTTGGTGCTAGCTATTAATTTTCCTCCACCTAATAACCTTTTCACACAAACAACAAACGTCAAAATAGCAACTTATTTCGTAGTTATGAATGAAGATGACAGGTAACGAACATTCGATGCACAACAGAAATAACACACAATTTAATACACGCCAATGCCCTCACCGCACAATGCAAAGCAGATGTATAATAATCATAATATCAGTAATACTCATAACATCAGCAGAATACCAGAGAAGACGTGTAATTTGTTTCCATCGTCAACAGTAGAACCAAAAGCGTAATGACAGGATATTCAACCTTGACACTAACAAAGCGTTCGCGCAGAAGTAAAGCGTTAGCGCTTAAAATGATGGACGTGGGTAGCTCTGCTATATACGCTGGCGTGAGCGTAACTTTTATGAATTAATTTATTAAATTGTGAGAAGACTGGTGAATTCCGATACTGATAAGATTGCTCTTTAGTTGTTGGAGTAAAATTAACTGATTATATATACACACATTAATAACAGTTATGAACAATTGCTTTTCTTTCATTGAGAATTCCCGAAGATTTAGTATGATTTTTCATAAAATGTAATAATAATAATAATAATAATAATAATAATAATAATATTAACAATAATAAATAAGCAGCGGACAATAAATCTGAAACATTATATAAATCTTCTCTTAGTTCAGGAATTAAAATTTGGAAATAGCTTGTCTTGGGAATAAAGCTCACTCACTATCATTGTCCATCATCCCCACGTGACCACAACACTAAGAACGCAAAGTCTTTTTACGATGGGTTTTTAGAATCGTAGAACAAGGTTAACGCAAGCATGGCTAACTCGTTACATTTTTTCTTTAATGTCAAAACAATTTTGAGCGCGACAAAGTATTCAAACATGCAATACATAACACTTCTTCTGAACGCAACAAAATACTGCAAGAAATCGAACCACTGAAATAAATGAATAGTAATTTACTCACATCAAGTCTAGTGTCTGCAATATCTCCTCCACTTACCTGGAACAAAACATTTTTATTCTGAAAAATCAAGAAATATTGTATAGTACATCACTACAATACTCAAACAATCATTGAACAGTTCATTTTAACAAATTAACATAAGACAAAAAATTTAAAAAGAACTTAAATTTAAAAAGAAAATTTTAAAAGAAATTAGACGTATTTCATCAAACAGGACAGGCAGATGTAGCACACTTTTCAATGTAGTAAACATGTGTTGGCGATTGAATGTTTATATTCACCACCATGTAACATCCACCTAAACAACTCTACACCCTGCCTTCGAGACAGGCTATTTGATACATTCAGTACACAGATTGAGAACGTAGTGTACCGACTTCTTCAAAAGTATATTCAGAGCATCGAGCTTCAATAATTAGTTTTTTTCTATCAAGATCACTTGCAATGGGAAGTTCGATGATCAACATTTCGTTTCAGTTGATGCTATAAATCCTGGCATGTCGAAGTAACCAGCTCATTCACTAAGCAGGATGAAGACCAAACAAATAGAATGTTTCGTTACAAGAGCAGGAAGGGAGGCGTATTACTCAAGGTTTAAATATTGTATTCAGAGATCGTTACAACGAGAGATTGAGGGTCGTATTCAAAACGAGAGCAGAAGTATCGTTTCTCCCGTGTAACGTAATATACTATTTTCCCCAATATTAGAATACGTCTCTCAACGTAAAATCAGGAATTAACAAACGATGTTACCATTCATTTACATAATATATACAATTTTCGTAATATATTTGTGACCAGGTGCCATTAGGAACGATAGGTACAATAAAGAAGTGGAAAATTCAATGATGACAAGTTAGATATGTAATATCGCAGTAAGTACTTGTAAGCGAACGGACACATGCGCGAAAGCGTGTGCAAGTGAACTGCTGCTACTTTTGGACGTCGCTGAATCACGGAGGGAAAGGCTTTCCTCCCTAGGGAAGCACTGATTGCTTCTCTAATTCAACAACGACAGTTTTCCTGCCGGAAATAAATGTAGTGGGTAGACTTTCATAACGGTATGGCAAAAAACCTATCACAAAGAAAGAAAATCCAATCAGGGGTAAACATTCAGTGATCAATCAGAAGATGCAAGAAACATTATATTTTTCTGCTACGACAAGTGTGTTACCGCAATGCATAATCTGATAATCGACGATAAACGCAAGCACAAAACAACTAGGTGCTACAGAATGGCTCAGTTCCCCGTATTAGTTTTATATTTCCTTTGGTCTCGGCTAGCTATACGAACTTGCCACAAACTCTTGCCAGCTGCCATCTATCGCCGCCTAAAGTACATTTTTTTAATTCTTAATTTTTCGGTTTCCTAATAATAGAAAGAAAATATTAGTTTATGAATATTAAAGAATAGCACAACGTCGTCCTAAATTGTAATATCTTTGAGAACTTTGAAGCCATTTGTAAGAATATGGCGCTTAAGCGATACTGTAAATTTGCAATTTGAAGTACAGTACACAGAAAGTTTTCGAAAAACTTAATTTGAAGCACTTGAACTCACAAACACAACAGTGTTTACAAATTGTTGGAAATATGCATATTAACAGATCTTTAAAGACAAATTACATTTGTGTAGTTTTTTTTTAAATACCCCGAAATAAACTTAACGTCATATTAAAGAGTGCAATTAGCGCTATCTGTTCAAAGAATTTGAAGAAAAAATTTAGAGCCGTTTTGGAGAAAATGGCGTTTCAACGTTTCTGAAAATGAGAAATCTTGAGCGTTTTCACCGAAAAGAGTTGAGTTTTGAGAAACTTTATATGATTATTTAAAGCACATGTACTCATAAATACAATAATTTGAACAAACAACTAATATAAATATTAACGGTGTGAGAGGCAAGTCAAACAATTACGTTTTTGTATTTTTTTAAATCCAAAAGAAAAGAGGAATATGGCGTTTATGTCATGTCATAGAGTACATTTAGCACTAACCCTACTATAAGTTGAAAGAAAAATTTTGGATCTGTTTTTGCGAAAATCTTGTTTTTGTAATTTTCTAAATGGCAAATATTGCTCGCAATATTGCGCGAAAACTACGTAAATTTTGAAAAAATATACAAGACCTTAATGAACGAATTCACTATGAGGAACAAATTTTATTTGAAATCTTTAATTTTGCGGTTGTAGG
Source organism: Gryllus bimaculatus (assembly GCA_017312745.1). Taxonomy (NCBI): domain Eukaryota; kingdom Metazoa; phylum Arthropoda; class Insecta; order Orthoptera; family Gryllidae; genus Gryllus; species Gryllus bimaculatus. Next base: position 4,013,918 of record BOPP01000088.1, on the reverse strand, counting down.
AAGACACCCGAAAATTATTGAAAATGCTGATTTAAACTGGATTATCGGACCTATGCCACCTTTATAAGGGTATTTTACTCTACTCTTACAAAAAATTTAAAGAAAAAAGTGGAGCTATTTTTGAGAAAATTTTGAAAGTGTCCGGAGGGCTTCGTGTAAAGTACTCCGATTTTTTTTTCTTTTTTTTTTTTAATTAAAGCTTGGTCTCGAGCGAGATGGACAGGAGTTTCTTCAATTTGGAAAAAAATCTTACGTGGGGTTAAGGCGCTAGTGGTGTTCATGGACGTTTTGAAAAAAAACACCTTTTCAGTATCAGAAGACCTCAAAACGTATTTCGGTTGAAATCTCGAAATCGATTTTCCGCAGCATTACATAACTTTCCCTATAATATGTATAACACTCCGTGTATACATACGTACACGGGAAAGTAAAAGTAATTTGAACCGTACCACGACTTACTGACGTTATCTGATATACATGGTCTTAAAAGCCGTCAACATACAGATTTTCTATAATTCAATAGTATACATTCAATTTGAAAATAGTGTGCATCACTAAGTTACGCCAACATGAGACGCTTTTAGTGAATCACCAAACGTTTACATCGAGCTGGGTTTATACGACAAAGAAGAAAACAAGTTTTCTAAATACCGTACATCTGTGAATGCAACTGCTAAGAGCCACTGTATGAGCTTATTAAATCCATGATTTCTATTAGCAATTAAATCTAATTTCATAAAAAAGAAAATAAAAAGCTCAGCTCAGCGCTGTACAAAAATATTTCCAAACCAATATTTTCTCTATTATCATCTTTAGATAATTATTATGCAGTTTATTTGGCTACGCAAATATATGAAATAAGATGTCCGTAGGCGGGTAGAACACGCTGCCTCGCATGTTCCTTTGCTGTTTGTGTCAATAACCCCCCACCTTGATCAGGTTTTAGTCCAGGTTCCCTTCAGAAACGGTTAGACGCGTTGGGATTCGTTTCACGGCAGGGTATATCCTCTCTATATTCTAATACGTTAAGGATACGACTGATTTTTACAATTTCAAGAAAAAAAAATTGCCATAAAATCCTGTAAGTGCGGTACTCTTGGAATAGAAATTATTCCCCGGACCTGTACCAAAGACAACTAAAAAATATACGTTCGTTGATTACGACATGGGAAACATTACTACAATAACCATTACAGACATAACTGGGAAACGACGGGTCCTTTCCCCTTAACACCAGGTTTTCGTATCATTTCGGGGTCACTAGTTTCATGTGAACAGGAGAGTTTTGTGGGAGCACGAGTTTATTGAGAGGGACAAGTGGGAGCACTACGGAAATTGGCGATTTCAATGAAAAAGTGGATAAATCCAGCCCCTACACATAGTAAATTACTTCCTCTAACACGTGTGTATCCAGAATTCATGTTTTGTGGGTCACTGAAGCCGACAAACTGTTTCAAGACAAAACGTCTGTCTGTCCGTCTTTGGTCAACTGAGAACGCTAGCGCCTAAACCGTTCAGCCGATTTTCTCGAAAACAGATATTCCTCGATCTGAACGAACTTGACGCTTTGGGAGTTTCAAATAGATATTTTGATTTTCGAGGGTACTTCACATCAAACAATTTTCAAACGATTCTCAAAAATGGAACCATTTTCTTTTATTAAAATTTGTCCTCCAAAAGCGTAGAGGACGCTTAAGAATATGGTGCAGATCTTATGTTCGTTGAAATGCCAGATTATTTGGGAAATTGCAAAAGTGCAAATTTTTGGAGTGTCCTTCTTACAACTATAATATTAAGGATTCCGAATTTTTTCTTTAATGAAATCTATTCCTTAAAGATAGATCTTGAAATAAAGATATGTATAATATTTCGAAAATGTGAGAAATTTTCATATATTTTTGCGCAATATATAGGGAATTTTTAATTTTTTTACTCTACAATGGAACAATTTTTTTTCCTTAAATTTACTCCTCGTATGTACGTAAAAAACGGTAACGGTAAAAAACATGGCGCTAGTCCTATTTTCTGCGAACTCTGTTTTTTCAAAAATTGTATAAATTGGGGGTTGAAAATATTAGGTTGAGACAATTCCATTTTTAAGTGTCGGGCTGAGTTCGAACCTCATGGCATTTGTACAGCGTAATCATATGGCTTACTGCGAGTCAACTCAGAGAACCTGTGTTCGAGTTTCGATGCAAAAAAATATTTTTTTTTCGTTGACTACACTTTGCACGTTTATATAGTATAATAATAATAATAATAATAATAATAATAATAATAATAATAATACGGAGCAGTTAATAAAGCAAATAATACGAGAAAGTATGTGCTGTTGTGCCATTACTATTTTGTGATTTAGCACTTCTCGGGAGCCCTAGTCTGTAGCGTAGGTGGTCAGATACGAGCATTGACTTGAACTCTATGTAAAATTTAATTGCAGGAATAGAGATATAAACAAGATTTTACGACAAAAGTAAGGGACTAGTAGAGATATTGTGAAATTTAATCTCATTACTTAACAATATAAGGAAGTTTACTCATGCGCATTACCGGACATAAAATGCTATAACACTCAGTTCAGGGGTTGCCTGTTAGAAGTTAGTTTGAATTTATTTTCACGTTTGAAACGAATGATTTGCAAAGAGCAGTCTGTTCAAACGGATCCAGCCAGTAGTTCTTAATACCCAAGACATTTCAGATACAGTTTTAACATTCTGAGATAAAAAAAATCCGGAATGATCAACAGGTGTGCATTTACGGGACCTAGCAAATGACAACGCTCTGTTTCAGCAAGTCTCCGCGCCGCCCTGCGTGACTCTATACCGACTTTTCTCACTCCGAAGTAAAAATACACCCGCGCTCTACGTGAATACAATACGAATTAATCAAGCGAGAAGCCAAAGCAAAAGTCAATCACAAGTACGACTCAAAGTCATGTGCAGGGAAGCCCGTAACAGTCAATTAGCTGGTTGCTTTGTCCCGGACGCCCACGGCTTCCCTCCGTTCTTTCCTCGTTTGTCGCTCTCCCTAATTATTTGCTGTCAGGCGACTGGAGTGAAAAGAGATCGTCCAGCGCCCAATTTACTGCTTAACTCTTAGGGCTGAATAAAAGCTAATGGAATAAGAGAGAAAAAACAAGCGAATGCATCTCCCGGAATTTGTCGGGACAAGCTCTAACTATAACGAACCTAACAATATAATTTAAGTTCCATTATTGAAAAAAAAGGAACATTATGCGTTTCTTTCTAGTGACCGTCAAAGCGGCAAACGGTTTCAACTTCGGAGGGATTCCAAGATTTTTCTCAGGGGGGGGGGGGATTACAGCTACATAGCTTTCAGTATTTTAAATGGTCTCAAAGCGAAGGTGGTTCGTGATATAAATTAAAAGATTTAGAGAGGAGCTGCTGAGGAATTTCGTAAAAGACCAGTCTTAAGGGAGAAACATGACATGGTAAATTGATAAAAAAATTGATTTAATATTTTGTTTGTAGTCATTTAATTAGATTGGTACATCTTTATTTGTTTTTTTTCTTTTGCTATAAATTGGCAAATTTATTCAAAACATTTTAGAAGAAATGTACAAAACGATTAAGTACGTTCTGTGTTCTTTTGTGTCCAACCATAAATCAATTTGTTTTACATACCCACCCAGAAGTGTACACATTGCCATCCTATAATTACTCTGTTGGGGTTGGAATGAGTCAGAAAAAAACTATTGCATTAGCAACAGTGTGATAATTATTTTATTTGTAATACTAGGAATGAAAGAAAAAAAGAGACCATTTGGTATGAATTTGTACATTCCGAGGCGTATATCTTCAAGTTTCTTAAAAAAACAATGAAATGTTGTCCCCATTTCCCCCGTTTGGCGATACAGTGTCCAGCCGAATTTGTTTTAATGTTGAATATAAAATATATTTTGAGTTGACTAAGAGTTCATATTAATAACGTAAAGAGTTGATTTATTGAATAACTTTCATTACCAAAGTAAACTTAGTAAAAGATGTATTTTTGAATACGTATCATTGCCTTCTAGAAGGCGTCTGAAGCCCCATGAGCCCCCCCCCCTCCTGGGGGAGCCACTGTACTCACTTAATTGGCCACTGAAACCGTAGTCGGTTCACTGCCTCTGGAGCCTCTTCCTACTGTTTCTGTCATGGTCTCAACCAGCTGTGCACAACCTACGCAATATTTCTTTGCTGCCCGCGAGTGACAAACGCAGAATTATTTTTCTTTTAAATATCGAAAATTACAGCTGTTCTTTCAGCTCCCCCACTTCTTCCAAAACGACAAACCCAGCGTTATGATGCAATCGCTGACCACAGGGGACATTCATGTATCAACTTATGAGGGGCCGCTGGCGTTTGGGCATCTGCATAGTTTCGCATGATGCTCGACCCTGTAAAACAAGCAGTAATCTAATTCAGACATACTTCAGACCTGAGCAGAAGAGCGCTCCGAAGGAGGGTGCATGTGTGAAAAGCAAGTTAAGCAATCTTTGCAGGATTCTAATAAGTGTGGATGTTATTTGACGTGATGTGACCGTGTGGTACTTGAACAGAACGTCCAGCAAAAAGCTGGAGGTAACTGGGAAGCCCCGCTCCTTTCACGGAAAATGGACGGAACTTCCTTGATCAAGCGAAAATGGTTCTGAAGTTATTTCACAATTCGCAGCCAAATGTTTAAATGGAAGACTCAAGGTGACATTAACGCTTCGATTCTTTGGAAATGAGAAAGTTCTAACATTTCAGTTGTTTCGAGAATGTGGATGTCAAAGTTTTATTATCTCATTATTCGGTCACCTCTCCATGTACATTAGTAATTTTTACGGTAGCTACTTGTCCACAGATTGCAGCATGATTACGGACTAGTGTCAGAAGTCAGACAGAACCATGCCACACATTTTATTTACTTCCATTTTGCTAGTTGGAATAGTCATTGGAAAGGGTCGATTTGCTTTACTTTTCTTTTTTAATTCTGGCAATATGAGAAATCTTACCTCGTCGCTACGGCCCTCCGTGAGGCATTTTACCCTATATGGCCTCAGGCGTTATCTGTTTGTGTCTACTTCGTTTACATCTAACGTTCTCAAACCTTTACTGTCACATCTTTCCTCCTGTCCCTGCTGCAAATCTCTTTCCTTCTTGTTTCCATTCATATGCTCGTTTAAACAACGTAGCTTCTCACTTTTCTACATGATTCAGCCAGTCTGTTTTTTCGTATTGTATCGTTGTAGGCCAATCCACTTCCTGGAAAGGTTCTAGCGCATTTTCCCTCACTTATATTTCCCCCTCCTGGACTGGTCGAAAAATCTTCCTCTCAATTATTTACACAAGTCAAGTTTTCCAGTAGCTTTTTTGCCAATTTCCATGTTGTCCCTCAACAGATGTGCACGGGTTTTAGAAATGTCTTGTAGTGTTGAAAATTCTGTAAATGTGTTGAGTGTAATGTCGAAGAACATTCTTCTGTGCATAAAAGCATTTTCCAGGCAATTACAACGTTATGCAATGATGCAAAAACAGCAATGCTGAGGTCTTGAGGGATAATTGAGACAATATTGATACGGGGCGAGTCAACTACGTAGGCCATTAGTCCCGTAAGTGTTGCGCACAATATATCCTGCAAAGTGGCGGTGTTCCTCCCCATTGGAATAAGCGATTTGGCGACGACTTACACGTCAGTTTGGGGGGTTCCCTCTCCAGACATCTCCCTCGACAGAGCACCGTCCGAGGCGAGAGAAGATCTAAGCTCCGGATCAATCTTCCAACGGGTGTGGTATTGTAGTGCCTAAAAGTGTAAGAGGATGGAAAGGAGCAAGGATGAAAAAGAAAATATCGCGCGCGGTCCGTGACCCATATGTTAAACTGCAACTACTGCAACAGACTGAAAAATACGGAAATCTACCGACCATTTTCGCCGGCCGCTAGAACTCTCCTCCAATGGCACAATTCGATGTAGGTATGTCGTCAACATGGTCGGGACATAAACATAAGAACCCCTCTCAGTCAACGATACGTACGTCACAGTGCTGCCACTAAGCTGTAGCAACCGTTGAAATTTTGACAAGAACACGTTTTGGGAGCCTCTGAAAGCATAAAGTGTTTTTCTAAAACGCTTTTCAGTTCGTCTGGATGAAACTACGTAAAAGAAAACCTTGTGCATGGTTTAGACGCTAAATAGAAGTTCCCTGGTCGGTCTGGCGAGTATAAATATGTTGTAGGTCCGACTTTCAGTAAGTCTGAAATGTTGAAAGTTGCAAAAGCAAATACGCCATATACAAACTTGTTAAAAATATGAGTAACGTATATTCGCGTAATATTGAGTAAAATATGTACAACTGAAAAAGTTATAAAAATAAATAAAATAAACATACACAAGATTTTTCCAAATGCACTCCGATTTTTTTCTTTACATTTTTTCCATAAAGCATACTTTGCTTAATAATAGGTACAATTTGCATTAAAACCTCTAAAATTTCGATATTTGCCAATGTATTGTTATTGATTCGTAGGGACTCGTGCGATACTTGATATTCCTAATCAGCGCAGAAGAACTAGGGTTGATCGCGGTAACTACGTGCTGAAATTAACGTCCAGCCCGGACATTTTTCTTTCTTTCTGTGAGTCTGAAGAGACTTCGAAAGGCATTTTCTGGGTCAATGAGGCGATCCCTAAGTGAAGTAAGCCGTATCTGAACGCAATACGAAAACACATGCAATCAAGTTCAATTGCGCGTAATTTTCTCATACGTTCAACTAATATTATACAGTTTCGTACCAGTTACAAATACGAGAAAGTATGAGCTGTTAGAGAACCACTAGATTGTTTAGATTTTGCTCTAGTCCAGCTCTTTCTACGTCTACTTAGTTAAAATAATATAATATGCCATATTTACAAATTACATTAATCATCCAAATTATTTACATTATAGAGTTTATCTTTATCCCCCCAATTATATTCACTATTTTCTGTAGGTACTTTTTCTATGTTATACCATGTTAAATAGAATGGGCGATATACAGTAACATTGTCGGAGTTCTGTTTTAAACTCTTTCGATCCATCCCTTTCCTCTCTTAGTTTATCTTCAAATCCTTAACACTTTTGGCTACTCCAACGAACTGCCTGAAGAGTCATCTCTTCCATTGTTTCTAGAAATCATTTATGCCGTCGTTGCCTTTTGAAAATCTTAAAATGCATCAGGTTGTCCCGTTGAATTCTCGGCATTTAGATATCTTACAAAAAAATGAGGTGAGCTATTAGAGAAGTGGCAATCAGGGCAAAATTATTTTATTTAAAAAAATAGAAATAATTGTAATTAATAACCTAAAAGCGTGCGTTCAAAATGCAATTACATTTGTTAAGTAAATTCTGATGAAACGCAGACCACTAACTTGTTACTCTACGTTTCATTAGATTTACTAAATTTTTGGCCTCGAAATTATTTAAAAATTCACGCACTTACAGTAGATCGTATTATATAAATCTGTTCAAAAATCAATATTAACATTTAATCAAAACAATCCAAGAAAAAACAAAATATATTCAAGGAGTTATGAGCAGATTACAATGCAAATTTATATAAGATAATGACAATATAGTAAATTTTAATTAAAATCACACTCACTGAATTTAGGTTGTCCACATCGAAGTCACGAGAATTAGGTTTACACCAAGAATTCTATTCCATTATGTTTAATTAGGAAAAGTGTTTACATTCAAAATAATATCAATTACTACGACTGCAAACGCAGGTCAATTGATAATACTCATTTATGCACCAGTTTGTTGAATTACTATAAACAGCAGATTGATTCCATTCATGGCTGACATAAATACTGATAGGCATAAAGATAATTAAAGTAAATGCACACTGCTATACGAAAACATTGCGCATGTTACAGATAATGCATCAATACCGAATTCATTGAAAATGAAACATGCGTTTGACCTTTCAATGCCCTCAAAGATGATTATACAAGATTACACAAAACACGTGATAACTTGAATTACAAGAGAATACACTCACTCTCACAACCAACGCATGGACAAAGCGAGCCAAAAAAGTTAAGAGGATATTACAACCACAATTTTCCACTGCAGTTTTTGCTCACGCACGTCTCATAGCATGTGTGTACGAGCACGTGCTTTGAAGATACTGATCCCAGTTTGCGTCTCTGCTTGTTAGAAACAAGCTCATTAGTACAATATTAATTAAAACTGTAAATTAACTTCATTTTTCACCTCCATTCTGTATATTAATTTACATAATGAAGCCAATTCATTATTTTCAATTTCAATTAATTTCTCATCGTTCCGTCCATTCGTAACCATCTGTCCGTTTATTTATGTGCCATTCAATTTCGAAGATAAATTGTATTTGTGACGATTTCATAAAAGCAGTTTTTCATTATCTATACAGCGTATTTTTACTTTCAGCTACCACTAGTGAGCAAGTATGAAATGCTTCGTAAATCCAATCAACAAAACTCAATATTGGAAGCCGACAAGAAGGGCTAAGATCTCATCGTAAAAACAAACTCGTAGAAAGAATAAAACGGAGGGTGACTGAAGAGTTTGTGAAAGAGGAAAGTCCATTTTTAGCGCATTATTCCAAGTATGAATTTCAGAAATATTAAAATTAATGACACTAATGAAGAAATCGATGAATTTATTTTCATAAAAAAATAACATCTTGTTCACAGAAAAATAACGCCATTTTATTTATTTTCTCACAAAACTAGTAGATATTATTGCTTTATCTTGCATCAGTTATTCCAGATGCATTTTCACACTTAAAATCTAAATAAATAGTGCGGATTTGCAACAAAAAATCATTATTTACCGCTAAGCCAATATCGAGGTAACGACCACATCATTACTCACCAAATAATACGACTGCATCTTCATTAAAATCCTATCAGCCTCGAATCTACGAGCGGGAATGAAGAAGCAGTAACTCGCCTGGGATGTCAACGAAACAGTTCCACAGAAACCAACACCGGATGTCAAAGAACGCTAGCGTGTGATAACACGAGGTGGCTGACAGAGGAAATTCACCAGCAGATGTCAGCGCCCGCGGGATTGCCGTAGTCGGTTGCAGGTCGCGGCGGATGACAACCGTCAACTGCACTGGGCCGCGGCAGCAAACGCATTACGACTTTCGGCAACGGACAGCAGCAAACGCTGATGGTCGGTCGTGGCCAGTTGCAGACGACCGCCGAGGCCGAAGCTCGCGGATTGTGATGAAAAGGCTCGGCGGCAGGAGCCGCAAACGGACAGCAACAGTCGCTCGCGAGACCAGGCAGCGGGAAATCTTGGCTTGTCTGCGCGCGCGCCGTAGGCCAGGATCTGCGACCGCGAGTGCCGCGCGCAGAGGCTCCACTGGCGAGCGCTAGCGACTGCGGCCGTACCTCTGCTGCGCGCGAAGGCGGGGGGAGAGGGCAGCGGAGGCGGAGGAGGCAAGGCGCGGCGCAGCGCAGCGGGCGCTGCGCGGGCACGCGGGTCAGCAGAGGGCAGTCTGCGCCGCCAGCTTGGCTTGCAGCTGGAGATCTGCCGCCGGCCGCCGGCTTGCCTACGCGCCTGCAAGCAAGCCTTGCCGCCCGCTACCTCGTGCTTTGCCGTGCTGTACTTTGACGTAACAACCTTCGGGAGCCCATGTGACGATCACGTGGCCGCGACGAACGCCAGCCCCCTCCCTCCTCCTTGCATTGGTGGCCGTGCCCCCACCATATTCCTGCGAACATGGCTGGCCGAGGCGCCAAATTTTGATTGTTCGGAGGGAAATCGGTTAAACACTTCCTTGGAGACCGTAACCAATTCTCGTTCTCTCAAATTCGAATGTTGGAGCTGCAAAGGAAGCTCTGTGATTCCTTCCCTCTTTGGCGAGTGCTCAGTGAGACGAATGTTCAAAGAATTGTTCGGCTCTTGACATGGATTTAGAGCTTCCCGCTCGCTCTTTGAACGCGCATTGGCAACATGTTCAAAAGCATCTGGAAATAGACGGTTGCAATCCCCTTCTCAAACACAAGATCTCAAAGCCAAACGTTTCGAAACTACAAATTGAGACACAGAACTCGTAGTGTTAGAGAACATTAGGAAAGGTCATAGTCCGCTATTCCCTGAATCGTTAAAATTTCCCCATTCCACTTTTAAGTCCGTGTTCAAACCACAGATCGTGAACGATAATAAAGCAAAATTAACCAAAATTACAGTGACATACATTAGGTATCGTCGGGAGACCTCAAACTCTAGTTATATCTATACAACTTCGCTAGTGGGAAGTCATAAAGAAAAAGTATAAGAGATGATATAAAATTTATTTCCACAGAAATTACTTTACAGTTCCCTGAGAGACACCACCATAGGCCTCTTGCTGGCGAGCTGCGATACATCTGATAAAGGCGAACGGAATTCCAGAAGGCGTTTTTTCTGGACAATAAAACTCAAATAGCATTCATTAGCGGACAACGTAACAACAATCATTATATTTTTCTATGTAACGCTTATAATAAACTTCTTCTCTGCACATAACACATGAAGAACCAAGTCAGCATTCGTTCTAAGGTCCAGGAATCACAATCAAGATAATATAATTTATCGAGAAGAATGAAATTCCAAGCTCTTTTCGCATAAAGAACAAAAATGTGTGTGGTTTACAAAGGAATTCAAAACTACAACACAATTCAAGCTAAAAATACATATAATTATAAAATAAACTTGCAAAAACAAAGAAATATATTTTATAGCTTACTATTTCAATACTGAATATTTCCCGCTGCATGTATAAAGGTTAAGTTTTACCGTCTTCGTGAAGCCCAGAAGTAATTTTTTTTTTTTAAATTTTTTCAGCTCAACTTATCAACAAGGGTTTCATCTAGATGTGTGAAAAACTGGATCAATCAAATCGCATAGAAATGACCTTTTAACAGTTTATATAGGTCCCAATCTTTTCTTGACCACTGCCCTCCGAAGAGGAAAACAAATTCCAATGGCCCGAGGTCCATATATTAATTATATATGAAATATTAAAATATTGTTGCATATTATCTGCACCAAATTTACCAGCTTATCTATCTATTAAAAATTATTAAAAAAAAAATAATAAAACGAGAACCAAATCTACAATAAAATTATTTATTAAAATTTGAAAACTAATACAAAATCAACATGAAATAAAAAAATACATAAACAAAATATTGCTTTAAGATGAGTACAAAAATAATCATAGTTATAGTTTTAAAATAAACAAAAAGTTAATGAGATGGAAGGGGCTGGGAGAGTTTTAATAACTTGTCTATGTCGGGTCATTTCCTACTTTTCCGGGAAAACGTCTATTCAAACGAAATCTAGGCAAAGGTGAAAACAAACACTTTCCCGCATTATCAGCAGTCTCCACAAAACAGGAATTGTTTTAATTAAAATCAATTTGTATTAATTAAATTCCGCTCATCACCTTGCAATTGTAAATTAACTTCATTAAATATTTTAAACAGGTCTGTCAAATAAGCAATGTCATTTTTTGATAAATTCAGATTTTTACACAATTTTTCTTCTGTCTTTAAAAAAGCTCAGTACTGAGTCAAATAAGGTAGAAACGATTGGAGGGAAACCTTTGGAGGGACAACTTTCTTCTGTGTGCAACAGTAAGCAATTGTACTCTTTACCATTTTCACTTCAAAGGTGATCAAATAATAGGCCATTCATTGAATTGCTTCTAATCATATTGATTACTCTAATAACGTAATAGAGCGACGTATGCAGACATTCATTCAAACTTCTGGTAATCAAATGCTGACAATGAATAATACAGTGTATAGCGAACGAGTACATTTGGTTTTGCTTCATTCAAATACGCCATGAAAGCTTTATGACGCCCTGTCATTGCGGAGCACAACCAGTGGTGGCTGAGAAAATATTGCAAATAGGAATTTCTTTCTCCTGAAACATTTTTTGCATGGTATTAAATACAGAGTTTCCCTTTGTATCAGAGTCAATATTTTTAGCAAATAATACATCTTGATAATTTTTTCTTCTTTTATACATTGATGGATGGATTGATTATTAGTGATTCCGGGCGCGTCAACTACTAGGATCATTAGCCCCATAAGTGTAGTGCATGTTTCCTAAGGAGGTGGCAGTGGTGTTTCCCCGCTGGATGGCGAGATCCGCTGTCGACCTACCGTCAGCTAGCGGGGTTTCACCAACCAGGTATCTCCCACTAGCGGGGCACCGCCCCAGCCGGGACAAGCCCGAAGCTCCCGATCGGTCTCTCGGCATGTGTAGTAATATTTGATTGTGTTTGTGTCTTTGTAAGGGGAGTTAAGGAGATATGAAAAACACTTTGGCAAATTAAACAATATGCAATGATTAGTACGTAGGAGAGTATGTAAATCGGTTTTTAACATTCTGAACATTACTCCAGGCTATTATTTTTAAATGTAGATTCAGACATTTTGAAATTCAAATTAACTTTTAAATAGATTTGTAGATAGTTATAAAAATAATATTAATGTCTTCTATCGCTTATCACTCACGATTATTTATCACGCCGAAGCACATAAAAATAATAAAAATTCTAGAGCAATTCTTTTTGTAGATTTTATTTTGTACACGTACGATCTAACTTTTCTGTTTGCGGTGCCGGCGCACTTTCTCTATAAATGTCATTCTTGTTGAAACAAGCATGGCGCCGTCGCGTCGTCCCTGCCGCCGCGAAGGGCGCGTCGGCATCTGTAGCCGAATTGCTTGACCATATTCCTTACCGTCACGGAGGCTAAACAACTCGGGGAACCGCGGGTTCCTGGATGGTTAACCCGGGTACTAACGGAGCCCTTAGCTGACACGCATAAAAGGCAATGACCGATTACCTGCAACTGACGATGGCTCACTAGCTTAACGGAGGATTACTCCGTGTTCGACGCCAGTACGAACAGTTAGATGACGTTACTTGTTTTTTCTTAACAGCTCTATTTTCTATTCTTGCAATACACTGATTTTACAGAGATTAGCATAACTTAATACTAGAACTAGGTTAGGGCATAGGCTGGTGAGAAGTTCATTTAGTCGAAGTTCCCTCTCACTTCGTTACGTTTCTCTTAATATAATGTTGGGAATTAAAAAAAACGTTTTGAATTTGTGACATTCTATTGTTTAATATTATGTTTCTATGTTAAATATTGTTTTGTATTTAATTTGCATTCTTAATTAAGCGTTTATGGCCGGCGTAATTTACCCTTGGGATACCTTGAAATAATTTTGATGTCTTCTGTTGATCGTCCTAGATTAAAGTTTCTAACACATTCTGCTTTTGGTAGTTCCTCAAAAAATTTTACTGATAAACGTCTCATGAAAGTATTCAAGTTTTGTATTTTCAATTCGTTTCTAATTTGTTTATTTTAAAGTACCATTGTGCTTTAATTATGCGTATTAAAAAATTTATTTTGAACTATTTGGATTGTCTCTAGGTTACTTTTTGCGGCTCCACCCCAGACAGGGCAAGCGTAAATAAGTAAAAGATTTGAATAAAGTTATCCCATATTCTATGCTTAGTCTGGAGTTGCTATTTATGAGTGGATATAGTTTTTCTTATTTCACGTATGTTTTATTGGCTATTTCTTTAATGTGATATTTTCACGTTACTAGAACTCCTAAATATCTGAGTGGTTGATCTTTCATGATAAATTCTAAATTTATATTTTTAATTATTAGTGGGTTGGGCCTTTTGGTTTTCATAGTGTAAATATCTTGGGTTGTGATTTAGTTGGGTTATTTTATTTGCCTTTTGAGCAACAATCTATAAATGAAACTAATGATTTTTGTAAAATTTCCCAACCTTGATCCACACTTTGTTGCGAATAGCACTGTGTCATCAGCGAAACATGCTATTTCTGTTATTTCCATCTGAGGGGAGTCTGCAACGTAAATGTTAAAGAGAGTTTTTGAGAGCGGCGACCCTTGCGGTAATCCTACTTGTGTTATATTTTGATCTGATGGGGTATTATTTACTTTCACTGTGAAGAAACGATTTTTTACGAAACATTTAATTATTTCATAGAGATAACGGCGTATTCCCAAATTTATCATTTTATACAATAGCTCAGCATGCCAAATTTGATCGAAGACCTCTTCTACATTAAAGGAAAATAGTTAACGAGTGTTTATGCAAGAGAAATGATTTAGCTATATTTTCAATTAGTCTTATAAGCTGCTGAGTGGTAGAGTAATGTTCGCGAAATCCGAATTGTCCTTTGGGAATTATATTGTGTTCTTTTAGGAAACTATTATATCTTTTATGGATTAATTTTGAAAACACCTTTCCTATATTAGGAAGTAAACCCATTGGTCTGTAATTTGAAGGCAAACTGTGCTCCTTACGAAGTGTGCTTATTGGTATTATTATGGATTTTTTCCATATATCCTGAAAGTAATTAAGTCTTAGAGTTGCATTATATGTCGCTGTAAGCCATTCTATTGTTGTCCGTGGGAGCTCCTTCAGAATCTGCGTGGTTATTTAATCATTTCCTGCTGTTGTCAGTTTTAATTTAAAGATTATTTTAGGAGATATGAATTTTATTTTTTGAGGGACTGTAGCGAATGGAAGAGCCAAAATTTTTTCAATTTGCCAATTTTGATTCATAATTTTAAACGCTTTTTGTTTGTCTGCGAGGGCTGTTAGAAAAATTGTTGTTTTTAAGGGGTTAGTTTATTACCTTTTTAGTTAATTTTTTTAATTGTGCTCCATAGATCTCTAGATCCTTTCGGTATTTGAGCAATGCAATTTTGGAACCCCTTAAATCTATGTTCGTCTATATTTTTTTTCTTTTTCTTTGAGTTCGATTTAGTTTGCGTTTTATATATAGATCTTGCGTTTTCTGCCATTTCCGTTTTGTATCCTTTTTTCTTTAATTAAATTGATTATAAGTACGGGGATTTAATTTTCTTTCTTACTGTTGTTTTCGGATAGTTGGCCAATATTGTTGTTATGGTTGTTATGGTTATTATTGTATTACAGGACAATGATCTGAATGAAGATCTGCTGTTACGTACTGATATAATGGGATAAGAACGTTTTTAGATATTATTACATCTAGGATGTCTGGAATAATATTCTAGTCAAAATGATAAAAAGTGATTTCTGATGGTGCATGTATATCAGCGTTATTATTTTGTAAGAAATTAAAAGTTTTTATCCTGCTTTATTTGTTTAGTTCCAGCCCCATACAATATTTTACAGTTTGGATTTCCCGCAATTAGCGTTCGTGTATTACTGTTTAGAATGCTTTTTAGCGTCTTTTCTGATAATGTTTTATTAGGTAATTTATATGACGATATTATTATCATGTCTCCACAAGCTGAGATGATTGTATATCGACCTTGTCTAAGTTAATAGAGTATGGTATAATAATTTAATGATGTTGAAGGCTTTTTTATATTATTAATGCTACGTCCCAAGAAGCCTTTTATAATCCTCTATCCTTCCTGAAGGTTTCATATCCTGGAACGTTACATTTTAAATTACAATGGAGATGGGTTTCGGTGATGAACGCAATTTCTAATGCCCAATTTGAAAGGAAAATCTGAACTCATTTTCTTGTATTTTCAGTCCGTTTGCATTCCAGTTAAAATGTTGATACTATTTGTTTTCATTTATGGCATTATACAATTCTTGGAATATTTGTTTGCATATATTTTCTATGTGAGGTTTAATAGCCGCGATTTCTTGTGTTACTATTTCTGTAATTTGATTTTTATTTATACTTATATACGAGTAGTTTAGGCAAAAAAGAATTCAGATCATCTTTGTCATTATCAATAATTTTATTAATTTAACATATGTGCAGTAAAAAAGTTACTCCTGAACTTGGCCTGACAAAGAAACTCTTCTTGAGAATTTTTTTGTATATGTGACTCCACGAGTTTCCACGTAATTCGGCTTTGAAACTTAACTGCTTTGGGCGTTAGTGAGACGATCATGATAAATCATGATCGTAATAATTTATTATTGTGCAGAGCGAGACGACAAAAGACGTTAGACTCTACTGGGCGAGACGAGATGTTCCGCCGTCGCAAGACAAGTACATTTCCTTGCCAAATTAAATTCCCGATATGAAGCGACTTCAGGCTATTCGTCAGTTAACGGTTTAAGCTATAATAATACTCCTTTCATTTCTGCTAGCAAGCGTAAATATTAAGCTTTCTTTACAATGACATCTGATTTCTGATGCGTCTCGGAAATCTTTGAAAATAGGTTTCTCTTGAAAACTTTCTGCTTCTCGGACTGCTGGCTGATGCCAATCTTAATACTTTTAGCAACTTCTCTGCGTTCAGAAAAGATTTTCTGTAATTTTTCTCTTGAAGATGCAACTTGTGATGAGCTTAGAAATAATCGGATTCTTTTCCGTCGCGTTTCAAGGTATATACAATCATGTCAAGAGAAAAAAGATGCCTTATCTCCAAATAAAAATAGATTATCAAAACGAAATAAAGAAAACTTGTATCATTCTTGCAAATATGTTCAAAAATAGTAGAAAACCTTTTTTCATCATTAGAAAAATGAGATATAAAACAGACAGCGGTTCTACCTTTCCCCAGACGCCACACGCTTGCACTGAAGAGGCTCGATAAGCCGTCGACAAAGCTTTTAAAAAAATAAATATAAAGGATGGGACATATTTCTAATGATACTGAAATGTTTGCTAGGCTTATAGGAAAATATCGAAATTCATTATTTAGTGACCCAAACAATCACTCATAAAGAAGATTACTACTATTGTCATGGCTGATAACTTTGAAAATTAAAAAAAAATGACTTTATTAAAATAGTTAAGCACTTCAATAGAAGGCCTCAAATAAAACCAAAGTCTGGTTTATATCATTAATCTCAGGGCCTTTTTCGAACATTTACAATAGAACGAACCACACGGAACTTTCAATTCGTTGTTTTCTTGTCTCCTCTTACGCGATCTAGAAAATTTGGAGCAGTCTCTTCATACTCGCAAGTGATACAAGAAGGACGTTCAAGTGAATCCTACTTATATTACTCATGATAATTATCCTACCGGAAGAGATAGAAGTCATTGCTGTTGAGAAATGTTTTGGCACTTGGAGCTCCTGATTTCTTGCTAACACAGCATAAGGACCCTAAACTAATAAGAAACACATACTAATTTTGCATAATTAATCACATTTCCCTAACACGAATGAGTCATGCCAACAAATGCGAACAAGCAGCTCACGTGCCCTCCAAAAGAAAAATCAGGTCGCCAGAAAGCGCAGAATAGGAAGTGCTGGTGTACTTCATAACTAAAGGGCTTGCAGCGGTACGCTTCCCAGACCAACACCCCCATTATTCGTAAAAGTGTCATGTACAATATTTTCAAAATATGATTCGTTTCGGGAAATTTTGTATGAAATAAAGAAAATTTACAAAAATATGTAAACAAGATTTTCTTGAAAAAGGCTTCATTTTTTAATGTCAAATTCAGTAAAATTTTCTCGATAATATGGTAGAGTTTTTAGTTTCATTGAACTTTTTTTTACCCGTCCTTCACCCTTAATATTGAAACTAGAGAAGTCTTATGTAGTGTAAAGTATTGCGGAATATTAAATAATTCAAATCATTTCATATAGACATATCGAAATTACGGTAATTACGGAAAATGTGGAGTATAAACGGACATATGGAAATTTGTTATATTATAACGCAGTGCACGGTCTCCAGTGAGAGGATTTCTAGATTGCTTAGTTGACAGCATACATGTTTAGCATCCTCTGCCCCCCGATTTGAGTCCAGCCGAAGTAAATATTTTAGCTTTTTTGTGTACACTATTTGTAGTACAATACACCGAATTCAACGGCAGAAAATCGTTTTCCACTTAAACGTTTAAAATTTGAGCCCAGACTAAGAGGCAAGACCAAGTCCTTCCCGAGGTGTCACAACGGCAAGAACGTGACGTAAATTCCGTTTCCTTTCCATCTAGAGCCGAGGCTTAAATATTGTGGGGCCTTGCCTCTATGAACTTTATCAATTACCATTAGGTGTGTTGTACGACAGTTGATAAAGATTAAATATGAAACGGGAATGAGAAAACGTGAAATCCTTAGAGCAAATAAATTAATTGGGTAAGCTCGAATGAGACCTGCTGAAATAGGCGACATAGATTCAGATTCAGGAACAGGAGAAGGTATAGAAGGCACCAGATTGGATAGGAAGAAATGGAAATTTTGAGAAAAACGCGAGAAATGCAAGTGTAAAGAAGCTTCGAAAGTACCCCTCCCACCACCGTCCTTCAAAATGATGTCCTACACTGAAAATAACAAGAAACCAGTAAATCTCATGGGTTGCACAACGACGCCGCAGTGACACATCTCAAGATAACGTAAGCGACACGTCTCAAAAATTGTATTTTTAGAAGAACGGTTTTAACCCCAAAGAAGCCGCTACTTTCAAAGTTTTGTAGTAAAATAAACTATTTTCTGATAACTGTACTAAAAAATGATGATTTCTGACGTGTGTCACTTTTTCTGAGCACTAACGATATATAACTTCCAATGATACATTTTAGACGATCTCATCTAACATGTAGTTTGGTGGCACCAACCATATTCTCATTTGTAAGGCCCGTTTTATCGAAAATGCCAAATCAGAATGTAATCAAGCACAAATACGTACTCATGTTGATAACATAGCTGCCTCTCAATACATTTCAAATACACCATCATTTGCATTCAATATTACTATGGTTTATATTTGTCATTTTACCAATAACCGCTCTGTAATTACATTTCTCTATTCTTTCCAAATAATTTCCAGTTTAACAAAGTTAACAAGTAAATAACGTTAACCACTAAATTCTACATAGTAAAACAAACAAAAAAGTTGAAAACAGCGAGATAAAAAACGAACGGCCATAAATACAACTAATATTTTCTCACTTTGCAAATAAATGAACTTCATTTCTGCGTTGAAAGCATTCAGTTGAATACTTTTGCGTCAGCTCTCGAAAATGATCAGATGGAAAATTACAACGTATAATTCGCTGTGAATATTTCAACTTTAATTATTTTTCGTCACAAACAATAAAACAAGTGTATGTGATGTTGTCGGGTGAACTTACAAGTATAGGGTATCAAGAGAGAAAAACTATTTTATCTGCTCTAGTACATTACAAAGAAACTAAAATTATCAATATTTTAGTGACATCCCTCAATATTATGTAAAACATTTTAATTTGCAGTAATGCATTGCAAAACAATCACAATCGGACGAGATGGAGTATTTTTCTCTTAGGAATTTATCATTTTATTCAAAGTCGTTCGGTGCCAGTCAGGGACCAAAAGAAGAGATTGAGCGAAATAATGATAATTTTGTAAATTGTAGTTTTGTGACACAATTATGTTTGCCTCCTGCCATTTATTGTTCATGCAGTGTTCATACAGATACTCAAATAGTTCAATTATTTAACGATTTTCTCATAGTTAAACCCTGGTTTTAAGAGAACCCTTCATATTCTTAAAAACATGGGAATTCTAGCGCAAGACAAGCTGATTAATTTTTACTTTTTTTAATGTACGGAGAATATGCGACTATGTGGCATAGAGAAAACTATGGAATGCTGCCAGGAATCGAAGTCGAGATTTTTAGGGAAGTATACACTTTGAGGATTCATGTCGAAAAAGTGTGGTTTGTTTTCAGAACGTCTGATTGTGAACAACACTAGGGCCCAAAACGCCCCAAGAATTTTCCCCAAAATATCCCGATCGATCTGACTTGAATCGACGTTCTGCGAATTTGAACCTGATCTTTAGGGGTCTTTTCATGAAGTTCCTAGGACTGTTTTCTCGAATATCACCCTAAGTACTTCTTTCGTTTTTTTTTGATTGGTGTTACAATAGACCAAAGAACGATTATAAAAATAACAGGCCTAATTTTAATAGAAAACTCAGAAATTTCGAAAATTAAAAAGAAAATCAATGTTTCCTACAACTCCATTATTGAAACTAGAGATTTTTGTCATGATGTATTCTTCAAAATTGTCACGTAGAATTTCAAAAGAGGGGTAGTAGGGGGGGTTAATTTTAGTTAGAATAGTGAGAAATTTTCAAAAATTCCTAATAAGATTTTCTTAAAAAACAACACAATTATTTCTCCAAAGGTGATTCTCGAAAAAGGCAAGGCGCTCATTATTATGACATAAATCCGATTTCCATTAAAACTTTCAAATACTGCTAAGGTTCGCATCCCCCCCCCCCCACCGAATTTAGAATAATTACACCTTGAACATTGAAGTTAGAGATTTCAGTCATAAAGCAATATACAGCACATAATTACATCTTAAGACAATTTCGTTTTCATCGAAATCTTAAGTTTTCCAGTAATTCTGATTTCAATCCTGATAAATGTATTAAGCCTTACAAGAATAAGAATTAAGAATAAATTCAGGGCATGTAGTCAAAAATTAGCATAATATGCACGCCACTCGGAATCCAAACCTTCGCCGCTCAAATTCTTTTCGAAGAAAATATTTTTATTTTGCTTCTTGAAATGTTTCGTACGGATAGAACAGAACGCACTGAACTCAATGACTAATCAATGATCCAATATCCAATAAAACGTCAGCTCCTGGTTCAATCACTCTCATCCAGATCAGATTTTGGTCCAGTTTTCCTTCAACCATTGAGAAAATGCCGAGATGGTTTCTTTTGCTTCTGGAGATAAATTTAGCTTCACTATGCGCACGTTTTGTTGAGCTCTTTTTGTTAGTTGCGGTATGAGGATGTACGTGTATGTGGATTATTTTGTCACGAATACTATAAAATAAAAAAATGTTCTGCCCTACGTCTACCTTTCTCTCTTCGTCTCTCTCTCTCTCTCTCTCTCTCTCTCTCTCTCTCTCTCTCTCTCTCACACACACACACACACTCACTCTCTTCGTCTCTCTCTCTCACTCTCTCTTCGTCTCTCTCTCACTCACTCTCTCTCTCTCTTCGGTCTCTCTCTGTGCCTCGCATTCACATTTAGTTGCAGATTCTGCACATATCTGTGCAGGTAGGGTAAGGCCGAGAAGCGCCGGACCAGCAAAAATGTAAAAGAATATTCAAAAACATCTCATCCTCTAGATGACGGTGTGAGCAACGTTTCTTTGAGGCCTTCGGTCTCAAAGTTTTTAATTCCCAAGAACGTATCGTTTAAGAGTTATTTAACGATACAGATTAAAAAATGCTCTATAGTGTTGCGGGTTGCATTCGACACGAATATTTTTTGTTCTACAGCGTCATCTAGTGAAGTTACGACAAAATTAACAGCACGTAAACCTTCTGGGTGAAGAAAACACGTAGATGCATCAACTTTCATGAAGATAGGTCACACAGAGTCGGAGTTACCAGCTTTAAAGGAGAACTGAAAACATGATCTAACCTCTTGGCCCTCAAGGAAATACTATTCCAAAGAACATAATTTTGTAAAGAAATGTAGGAGCTAGTTTGAACACTACAAACGCTGTGTATCCTGTGATTTACTGAGAGATGGAAACCAGTTTTCCTTAAATAACAGTTCGATAATAATCATCGTCCTTAAGAAGTCGTTAAAATTCTCCCGAAACTGGTTCATTCTTCCTGACAACACTGACGAGTATTCGATTACAGAAAAAAAGCTATAGTGGCGTTACTACAGCACATACTTAATCGCATAATTTCTATCTTTCAGAATTCAAAGAAAATTAGACTTGCGCCATTGTTTCAAGCGTTCTTTTTTCTTTTCGTCAAAAAGTCCAAGAAAAACATTTGGAGCGGTTTTTAATTTTTATAATTTGCATTAAATTCAAGCAGAAATTGCGAGAAAACTACTCGTTTTTCAATAACTAAGATATTTTAAGGGGCGATTTTTTAAAAACAGGTTTTGTTGAATTCAAAAAACACTATCTTAAAATTTGTAGTTTCTGAATTTTAATTTTGGCAATTTTCCAAAAAGGGAGAATTTGCCGGAAATGGAACTAACGCCACTTTCTTTTACGCTTCCTTTAAACTTTCAGAGGAGAAAACGTAGGAAAACTTTGGAGCCGTTTATGAGAAAATAAGTATTTAAAAATGTCCTAAATTACAAGAAAACTGTTCATATTTTCGAAACATTGTTCCCAAGACCTTGTTTTATGATTTGTCTATCAACAGATCAATATTTGAGAAAATCGGCTGAACGATTTTGGCGCTAGTGTTGACCACAGACAGACGAACATGTTTTGCCGTCAACAGAGTTTTCGTTGTCAAGGACCCACAAAATATGGATTCTGACTGCAGTAATTTAGTAGAGTAAGTAATTTTCTATATTTAGAAACACGATTTATCAACTTTTTCGACAAATCGGCAACGAGACCTTTTCTGTCGAACATTAGCAGTTTTTGGGCTAATACTTTCTTACGAAGTAAGGGTGAGAAAGTAAAAAGGATGAAGAAAGAACATATTCTCTCACGTTCTCGTAAGCAAAAAAGACTACACGAGACTATACGAGAACAGGACAATCCCTAGCATCGAGAACGTATCGAGACAGAATTCGATATGAGTAGCCAATAACCTTTCTGCAATCAGTTCTACTGATAAAACATTTCTTCTAATGTACGCTAACGTTTGGGGTATTGCCAGATACAAGCAATCGAATTGTTTTTTACTGGAATTGTTTTCACTGAACTCATCAATTGTGCGTCTGCTCGCGCGAGGCACAATTCACCTCACATCTAGTCGCGAGGTGTCTGCTGTGACGCGGCAGTCGGTTTGAATTTCGCGCCCGAAAGGAACATTAAAACTCAATTTTCTCGAAGACTTTACTATTCAAACATATTCCTGCTCCTTGACAAATTTATTATATAGGGCTGATTTTAAAAAGGAAAATATGCATCAATTTAAGTAATAGGTAATCAATTCTATAGGCAAATCTCGGTTGCACGAGATAAAACATCTAGCAAGTACCTACTGGTTGTCTTGTGGCTGGGACGCGGCATCACAAGGACAGCCAAGTAGATACTGATTCTGGCCGTGGAAGCGTACGGTTTCATCTAGTAAATACATTTTCGTATGAAATAATAATTCGTCGCGATATTTCGCTGGCAAAGCCATCGAAAGTCGTTTCTCTAAATAAATCTATTAAATTGATGGAGATGACTTCCATTATTTCATCATTGCGCATTATAGCGTGCGTGTGTTTTACTCGCGCAAGTATTCTTGATACACGAGCTCACTTGTCCTCCCCAGAGCTGAATACCACGGTCCGTTGAAATAGTTACGTTCAACTGGGAAAGGCACGGACCAATTTTCAATCCTGCCAACAACCACCTTGTGCCTTCAAAACAATCCTTGTATTTCTAGTGGCAGGTTTTGGGACATTAAGGTCATTCCCACAGTTGGTACGCCCTTTTAAGCCGTGACGTGGCCAGAGCCCTCCTCTCCCCGCACCCGCCGCTGCGGAATATCAAGAAACCTTGCGCGCGTAGAACTTCCCTGTCTGGATTTGGGAGGGAAATAAGAGTGGTCAGGGTAAGCCGCCGGAGCTCGCAGGAGTGCCGGGCATCCCAGGCGGAATAAGAGTACGGACGCCCGGTGTAAATAACTCCCAGAATATTTTCTAACTTTGTTCCTTCCAACGTTCTCGACAATCCATGTACTGTCCTTGAATGAAAGTGGTTGTACTAGGGCGAATTTTTTTCTATCATACAACTGTCAACATTTCAGAGACACTATGCAACAAATGTCTAGATCCCCCTACTGATAACTTCCAACAAACGGCAGAAAATCGTTCAAAGTCGATTCCAACGACGTCTAGCACAATGCACCTCTCCCTAAAACGTTCCCACACATTTCTGAAAAACCGGTAAGGACTGCGCGAATGGCGCTGCCCACGGCGAGACCTAAACGCATTACGTGAATCAGCACTGTCACATCGCCTTCTCGCGGGGGCTAGGAGGCCCGCTCAATTGCGGCTGCCGCGGTGCGGTGGCGCGCCGGCGTTGCGTCAACCTCGCAAACGGCTCGCTCGCTCGCCGGCGCGACAGCGTCCTGGTCCGCCAGCCACCTCGGGCGGCAGATGGGGGCAAAAAGCGGCGATTGGGTTACTGAAAACACGATGCTCGCCACACGAAACAAAACCCGGCGAAAAGCATCGAGCCCGAGCGCCTTGGAGTGGCGAGAACGAATGGGCGGGAGAAAGTCCAGTCTCGATTCAAGAGTTACGAAAATAATTTGCTCGTTAAAGGTTAACGCTGGGGATAGGAAGCGCAACAGAATCGAATATTCTTAGTTCAGATGGGACACATAGTAGTGTAAAACGTCAATGGTCCAATCACATAGTGAAAACATTCATGCCTTAAATCGGTCTCGAACACACCGACAGCCATCGGGCCCGCGAATTTGGAGGCTACTTCGCGTAATACGATTTTTATCAAATGACTCGATTTAACAAATGATGATTATTGTTCTCCATCCGCTCAGTACATAGTTTAGGTTTATCGAGTCCCTCAGTACACGATGGATGCGGTGATGTTGGTAAGTGATAAGTTGATCAGTGATCCAGTTTGGAACATTGAACACGGAGGAAATAATGGTGCAATAACGAGGGAAATTACAGTATTTTTACAGTTACAGTATTTTTTTCATGGTCTCTGGCCTTGATACAAAAACAATAATCCACACTCAACGGAACTTCAGGAATATATCTGGAGTGAAATTTCTAACATGGGCAAAGATATTTTAATAAATGAGTTAGAACATGTTTTGACGGAACGAGCAGACCGCAGAAGAAGGCGGAGAGTACCTTCAACGTATTCTACGAGTTAAGTAACATTGAATCCAGAGCAAGGGCCCGTTGCGATGTCTACGGCCGCGAAATCGAAGGCCCATCGTCCGGGAGCTATAAGCGACACAACCGTACAGGTATTGAACATAAACTCTGTACTTCATGTACTAAATTCCTTCATCCCTATGCCAAAAACTCATATTGAGCCAGTTACATTTAAAAAAAATTAAAACGTTCATAATCAATACGGACACGATTCAGACATGTCTGTCGTACACGTCTCATACCATACCAAAATCCAATTCACTCTGGGAGCAAAATGACGCACACAAGAAAACAACACGTATAAAAGGAATTAGTAATATTCAGTATAAACGGAAACGGAAATTTATATAAACGGAAATATGACATCATAATAATTAAGAAATACAGATTGTGTTCATATTCATTAAATGAGAATGCCGTAAAAAATATTGACAGTTCACAAATGCACAGTATTGAACTTCTTGTAAAACCAGAATATTCACTGCGACACCACTATCCGCATTTCCGACAATTTTTACAAAAAATTTTCTCCAGATTTTGAAGACCTACTGAATCAACTGTAGATACATGCTACATCATTTGCTAAACGTTCGCTCATGTCAGATTAACTTTTGTTCTCTTCTTAATTTAATTTCCGCATGGCTGATTGTTTCTTTGTCCTTATTTCTGTAATGCAATCCTATTTTATTGCTTCTCCCTGAGCTCAGACATACAAGGATTTCTAGTTAACACACTTCCTTCCCCTTATCGTTATGGAACGTGAACTTCTGAAATGGAGTAAGGGATATTTTGTTGAGAAATCTATTAGTGTTTTTCTTAAAAACGAAACGATTCCTAACGACAATTATCATCCATTCAGATAATTTTGCAGTTTTTCAGCACAAATGTTAATTAGGTGCGCATAATAATTATTGTGTTCTTCGATTAATAGATTTTACATCTACGGGAACACTTCATACTATATACATAAATTCCTAGTTTGTAGCTTGCATTTCTATTTTTAAACACACTAAATTCCAAGTTTTATTTTTCACAATCTTATTGAGGTGAAATTTCCGGACGTCAGAGGTGAATTAAAGATCTTTAACCTAACCGAACAAACAGACATACTAAGAAAGAATTGACCAGATCATTTCATGAGAATGCCGGAATACCGAATGCCAAACATTCACTACCACTACAACCCGAACGGAAAAGGGAGTAGGGGAAGACCAATAAGGCGATGGAAGGTTACTCTTGAAGACGAAAAGAAACAATGGTCTCAATCTACGATAATGATAATGGTGATAAATATGCCTGTAACAACTAATGTACTGTCATGACGGCCTACTTGGACCCCTAGGTTACTATTTGAACCCACGCGAAAAAAATGTTTTCAGCGGTTGAAGTCGCTTATACATTACATTAACGATATAATTTGCAGTTGCGATGACAACACATTGCAGCATTAAATTCGTTTTGAATAGTTCGGAGGTACATCAAGTTACAGCACTATAATAAGTGTCTGGTATCGAAATTGGAGATTTTTGAACCCTGCAAACTTTTATATTTCAAGGAAGTTGAGCAGGAGTCAAGTTTATATTTTAGTAATTATATATTTGTTAATAGCGTTTAAGGCACACAAATACATAAGATTTGCTCAAGCCGGAAGTATACGGTTTATACGGACTAACAGCTTGAGGAATGCTTGGCAGCAATTCACTCGGGAATGTCACAAAGACAAGCCGAAGCTTCCTTAAAGATAAGTCGATCGACTATAGAAACGAGACCGAAGATCAAAGCCATTCAGAAACTCGGTCATCAAAAAGTGTTTACTGAAGAAGAAGAAGAAGAAGAAGAAGAAGAAGAAGAAGAAGAAGAAGAAGAAGAAGAAGAAGAAGAAGCCTTTGCAAGGCACCTTGGCAAAACATGTAATTTTGAATTTCCAGTTGATGAACTAGGAATCCACAGTTAACGATAAAAAATGGATTAAAAAAATTATATTTTAGCTATTGAATTTATCTTTGTGTTTGTAGTGTATTTACATTAATGTTTGCATCACAAAACGTAGGAACAACGTGAACCCAGTGCAAATCTCAGTGGTTTCATGTACGAAAAATCGCGTGGGTTGAAGTAGCCCACACTCCAGTGTAACGTCAACCCTATTTCCAAAATACATCTTTGGGCTTTGTGTTAAATATATATTATCAAACTACTCTCGGGCGCTTTACATTAAGTCGTTAGATTTTTAAAAAATATAAACATTTTTTTTTTGTTTTCCATGAATTAGTAAAGAAAAATCTACGAAAGAATTGAAAAATTGGGTCCAAGTAGCCCGTGTTTACGGCACTTCAACTTCTGGGTCAATGAACCCCATCTCGATCGGGTTTTTCGTCTAGTTTCCCTAATCCACTGAGCAAACGCTGAAATGGTCCTTTTTTATGCTTCTGGACGCAAATGTAGCTTCGTAATGTGCACTTTCGTTGAGTTTTCCTTTTGCTAATTGTGGAAGGAGAAAGGCTGGTGGTATTGATTAGCGATTCTAAAAATAAAACCTGTAGTTTGTTTACAGATGCAAATAAGGTTTCTATAACTGAAGAGGGAAAGTTTACAGTTTATCGAATGTTACAAACTTTGCATTGATTGAACTTTTAATCATCATTCAACTATGTATAGTTAAAGGGTGGGGAAGAAATGCCTTTACTGGTACTCGACGAAACGTGTGCAGATTATACTTCGCCTCACGTCACATAGAGTTTGTTGTTTTTATTCTACGAATATAAATTAAATGTTATTACGCTTTGACAATCAGTAGAAACATGACGCATAAACCTAATCTGTATATTTACGACATACAATAACCACAAATTCGTTACGAATCGCTCCGAAAACATATTATCAGAAGTAATTAGAAAGTGGAGAGATGATGAAATTATTCACGTGTTTTGAAAATAAAATATGTAGCTTCCTATTGAATAAAGAATATTTTTCAACTTTTTCAACTTAGGTACGCACGTATATATTCGGGTTTTGTGCATTTTGCATTTCTGTTCCCACCATTTTCATAGGAACAGTGGTTCCATCCCATTGGAACGAAATGTCATCAGATGTTTCATATTAAGTTACTTAGAAGACCGGAAAATTCCCCTTACCATATTACCCTGGTATGCCATTTTGAGCATAATTGCATTACAACAAAATGTACGGTTTTTATTCAGTTATTGAAACATCATGGAAATTTCTCCAGTCGCATAACTCTCGACATTGACTATTACGGTGAACTATCACTAAATCCGAGTGCACTTTGAAGATTCATTGTGAGAACGTTGAACATTTAACAATTTCACAATGGTTATGCTTTAGTGGGAGGGTTTTCGCAAAACAAAAGAAACCTGAACCAACCTCGCACCTACTGGGAGCTTACTGAGCTCTTTTATGGAAATCAGGGCCGAAACGAAAACAAGCACTCACAAAGGAAGATATATTATCTTTACTTTATGAGAGGAACTACAATACGCACGAAGCCTCAAGCGAAGAGCCTGAAAAAGAGTTTGCATTGAAAGCGAAAGAAAACGTAATTTATAATATCTACACGAAAAGGTTTGTCGTTTCTGTTGAAAATATGCTATCACGTTGTGCTATTCATCTCACAAGAAAACAATACTTAAATTATGGTAAATTGTAGAAACGATAATCTATATTACCAATTTTCAATGTACGCAGAAATGGAAAAATAACCAGGCTTGCTCCTATCACGTGAGAGGTATCTATCGTTTCATTAGATACCCAGGAACTGGGAAAAAATACGAAAGCATCTATATTAATAATATCCAAAGATCCCAAGTGCGCTGAAAGTCAATGTAAAGTATGCAGCCTCCGGGCATAAAAGAAGCTACCAATGGTTTTATTAGATACCCAGGAACTAGCGAACATGCAAATACATCCATTTGACTAATTTCAATACGCGCAGAAATTGAAAGAAATTATCTAGCCTACAGGCATTTAAGAGGAGATCATAATTTCGTTAGTTACCAAGGAACTGTGTCAAACAATCAAAAATATTCCAATTTGTCTAGTATTGATCGGAGAAACCACGGAAACCTATCGATTACAGCAGTCTTCGTTCGAAAGAGGCTGAATTCGGCCTAGCTATTTAGCTAGTATCGAAAATTCGCCACCATCGGGACTCGAACCGGAGGACCTCTTAGTAAAGAGTCTCCACAGACAGTAGAAATACTGGATTTGACCTAAACTCAGTCGGTTTGTAATAGGAGTGGTAAGATGTAATTAGATAGTAATGATACGAGGTGTAAAAGATGGAAGATGGTATAATATGATGGCATAAAATTTCAATATCACGTGATTAAACTAGTGGCGCCAAAGGGCACATACTTTCTCACATTACTTGTAATGGCTACGCAATATTATAATATTACATGAACTTGTAAATGTGCTTCCAATTAGCAAACATTCTCTCCACATCGAAATTCGAACTCCGCCCTTGCACAGTGGAGTCGATTTTTTGTGAAATTTCGGTCGGCCGACATCGGACATTTTCGTCCGATTCCTTCAAACACGTGATGGTAGATGAAATAATCATAGTAAATCCTGTCGACCTCTTCCGACGGCGTCCGTAAACATCGGCTGTCGAACTAAGATTTGTTTCGTTTAGTTTTGTCCGTCCGACGCTGGCCGATCGAAATCCCCAAAATCGGCTCTACTGTGATCGCCGCCTTGAGAGTAAACACGACAAACACGTCACAACATCACCAGCAAAATGCCGGAAATCAACCTTCTCAATTCTTACAAAACGTCGATCATTTATATTTGCAATTTTCAAGAATTCAGAAATTTACATTATTTCAAGATCTAGTTTTAAAGGGTATAATTCATTAACAAGCTTCTATCATCAATATTGCTAATTCAGGCTTTGCAATTTTCGAAAAAGAAAGAGTTCGCCATAAACACCTGCGTAAATACTACGCCACTTTTTTAAGCTTCATTTACTCTTTCCTTTGAAACAAATTAAAGAAATACTTTGAAGCCGGTTTCGAGAAAAATATTTTTTTATAAATTGCAGTAATTTCAAACACAAATCATTCAAAAACTACTCGATTAAAAACATTTAGGCTATATTACCTTTTTTCAAGATCTGTCTCTAAAGAACAGTCTTAAAATTGTGGTTGTAGGAAAATTCCGAAAATGTTTTAAATTTTTGCAATTTTCGAAAAGTCAGGGATGTCAACGAAAATTAGTCCTGTGCCATTCTCTTAAGTGCCCTTTGCGCTTGTGTTAGTTTTCAAGAAAAGTGTTGTTCATGTAAAGTACTTCCAAAAAGACGAAATATCCAAACTTCCAAAACCACAACTTCGTTCACATCGATCGCGAATATCAATTTCGGAGAAAATCGACTGAACTATGATAGCAGATCCGTAGTCAACCTATACATAGGTTTGCGAGGTTTGTCCCGACAGATATCCCCCCTAACGGGCGACTGCCTCAGCCAAGACTCCCATCATGTGTAGCAGGGTAGTGCATTTAAGTGTGTGTATGAGTGTAAGAGAAAAAGAGAGACGAAGGGATAATTATGAAGGAAATATTGCGTGCGATTCGTGGTATGTTTGTTAAGGTACTATTCTGGCACTCGCCAAGAATTGGTTAGAGAGATCACAGAAAACTAACGACCAGAGCAGCCGGCCGCTAGACTTCTCCAGACAGCGATTTCGACCTAGCTCTATGTAGCTAGTATCGAAACTCCGTCACCGTAGGGACACGAACCTCTCGGTCAGCGACAGTATACAGGCAACGGCAATGCTGCTACTGAGCAATCGTAGCCGTTCCGCTGAATCGTCACTAATTACTGCGGCAATATAAATTAAATTGAACTCAACATCCAATATTCACTCAAGTCACACATGCTGACCGAATATTATTCAAATCTATTCAACGTCCTTGTAATAACGGAGACTCCCAACAAGGAATAAAATAAGGGCGACTGGCGAATATCATTACTCCGCCTTTCAATGTGATTCAGCTATTCACACTTCTTCCTGTTTTCCTCAACGGAAGATGGGTTCGATGTGTCAGGCGGATCAATTCAATGGGGCAAGGAAATACGCAATTTCATTCCGTTGATTTAATGGGAGCACGAGAAATCTCTTCAATTCATGAAACTAGTAGTTTCGTAATTGATAATTTTCCTCCTCTTTCTACTCACTGTGAGAACATTAATATATAATGCCGGTAATGGATTAAAATTGTGAGAGAACCATAGGATTTCCAAGACGGCGAAAAGTTTTGTTATTATTTGTTTTTGATTAGCTCAAGATCTCGGAATAAATAAGTTATTTAAAAGAACGTTTACTTTTATGCTTGAAAACTTTACTGCATGGGTGAAAATGTATTGCGTTCCGTGGGAAGGCGGCTCCACACATTCGCTATTCCTCGAGAAGCGAGCAACAGCTCGTGGAATCACAAGTAGCCTGGATGAGTTGCCGAATGACGAACATTCAGAACTCGCCCTACCCACCACGTGTCGGTCTTTTGGACATACAAAAGGAAGCGAACATTCGTCGAACACATCAGCTGTTCGGTATTAAGAGAGCAGCAGATCGCTGCTCGGCGAATGCCGAATGTGTGGAGCAGCCTTTACACCAATTACACTCCGTAAATCGCATCTGAATCTGTTAAAACTCATTTATTTTACAGAAGCGTTTTAATACGTGGCATTTCATAATGTACAGTAGTTCAATGTTTTGTGAGGTAACTCCCACCAAAGTAACGACCAGTATAGTGCGAAAGAATTCGGCAGTAACGAATTTGCAGATGTTATGCCAAGACCCGAACTGGGCCGTAGAGCAAACGGAAAGAAACACTACAGTATTGTCTTTTAAGGTATTTTTAATGTGAAGTCTATTAGACAATGCAGGTACCTCGCAGCAGCGGGGCAAGGAATGGAAAGGATAGATGGCGCGCGGTCCGTGGCCCATTTGGTAGTGTGATGTGCTAGTATGCTTTGGTAGGGTACTGTAGCTAACATAAATACTAATTCAAAACAACTATTTGGAAATTACATTTCTCTAAATTCCTAATCTGTAAATGAAAACTATTTTAAAAAATACTTTGAAAATTATTGCGCAGAAGTTATATAATTTAAATAATATAACTGCAGCAATAGTAGTACATTCTATGAAATAAACAAATCGGGAGTAAAATGTGGCAAATTACAAAAAAAAGATGTACCTCCTGTCGTAAAGTTGCTCCTCAATAGCACTGGCAATAGTAAACGACCGATAACTGACGTGTCATGACAAGGTAGACAACGATGACTAGCGGAGACAACTGAAATTGCACGTCTGTTATTTGCAATGTTTGTGGGTTTGGAGGTTGGTATAATAATTCTTGAACATCTTCCTGTATATCACAGCCACCACTACGTCGAATTATCAGTGTTAACACTTCCGGTTCATCAGCCGCTAAATATTTTCCTTATTGAAGGTGATATACACATCTGAAAATTTCTAGTGAAGACAATTATTTTGTTATAATAAATACACTTTAATTTTTCATAGTAAAAAACACTAAAACTGTAAGTGACGTATGGGAAAAAAGTATAATATGCGCACGTTTTCTTGAGCTCCAGGATCCCTACCTCACTCTCTTAGTATCAGTAGTTGAGTTATAAATAAAGGTATTAACAAGCGCGGTTGGTATCATTTAAAAAGTAAACTTCTCTTCCAAGTAAAAGATAAGAGGTTCTCTCCAGCTTCTCCTCCAGAGGTTCCAAATGGCTAACAATGTTCAATGACTTTAGTCCCACTTCTTATATTTCTTCGCTTCGCCTTTTTTACTCAAATATGCGATACTGTGAAAGCAACTTGCATTTCCACATATTCTCATTGTCTTCTAAACGACTTTTTAATTTTGGTTTTACAGAATACAAAAAAAAATGCGCATTCTCAAGTTGCATAGCTCCGAATTTACATCATTCTGACGATATCACTGGAATGTAGTGACTTTGTGAAGAGCGATGAATGTCAGGGTGGCCCCAGCCACACACGTCTTGGGGCAAATTTCCCTACTTTCAGTGCTTTTTTTATCTTTTCCTAAAAAGATTTTTAATTTCACACTATTTACAGAAAATATTAAACCCAGACTAATACTAATTGGTCATATCTCCGATTTCGTCATGAGAAGGTACAAATTACAATATATTTCTCAACAATTCAAATATATATATATATATATAAATAAAAGTTCTGACTTATTCTTATTTCTACAACAAAAATACCCTTAAATCAGCTTAAGCCACTTGAAGGTCAAATAAATATACACACACCAAACATTAGGCATATTATTACCACACAAATAACAATTCACACAACGTTTCGGGCGTCAGTTGCGCCCATCATCAAGTATCTGAAATTTAAAATTTAAAACATGTCAAAACAATATAATTTTAAGATTAAATTCATAATGTGCTGATATAAACAATTGGAAACTTATTCATATCATTGAACAACAGATTTCATTCACGAAAAAAATACAATCTTCAGTATTAAAGTTTAAGGAAGACACCGAAAAAATGTTGAACTTTTGCAATTTTCAAAAACGCAACTAAGAGATTTCAAAGAAAATGACACTTGCGCAATTTCAAGCGTACTCCACGATCTTTGAAGGCAAAGTTTAATAAAAAAAGGACACAGTTTTGAGAAAATTTGGAAAATGTTGAGGCTTCGTGGAAAATACTCTCAAAAATCAAAATATCAATTCCAAACTTGCAGGGCCTCGAGTTCACATAGAGCGATCGGGAAATATCTATGGGCAAAATAGTCTAAACAGTTTAGGCGCTAGCGTTGATCACAGACTGGCGCATAGATAGACAGAGAGACGTTTTGCCGTCAATCGATTCTTTGGTATATATGAGCCACAACGTATGTAATTTACAACATATAGGAACAAGATTTATCCACTTTTTTGTTACAAGAGTCCAATAATACGAGTTTTTCTGTCGAAAACTCGCCGATATTCGTCGCACTTTTACAATACATTATCGTCACTACGTACTTCGTAACACGAAGTAAAAAGTTGCCCTCAGAAATTAAGCAATCAGATGCGATATAATATACTGAATCAGTGCGTGTGGTCCCAGACGATAATAAAGTTGTGCCGCATCTGTCTTGGTGTGTTCTTACAAACTTACAAACTTAAAAATTGTCACGTTTTTGACAATTCTAAAAGTTTGTACTTTCGGTCAAAGTTTTTCAACTTCATGCATTTTGTATTCGGAGGTCCGGATATTGGCGGGAGTCAATATTTTCAACATGGAACTTTACATAAGAAGCCTTATTCGGGAAGAAGAAACCACTATTTCTATTCAAATTACTAGTATGTTACAGGCTACATTGAAAATCGACTAGTGAATCTGTGAAAAAAAAATTGGTTATGAAATTATAATAGTGGCGATCTAATACTCGACACTAGCACGAAACTCGGAAACGAATGTCTCGAGGTTCCAAATAAGAATAACAGCATCAAAAGACTTTCAATGGAAACGACGATTAGAAATAGGCATACCTGTTGTTGGTTCATTACAAATGCCACCGAGGGCGTAATTTGACCCACGTATGAAGAACTGCGTGGGAAATATTAACACTAACGTAGATTTTTATTGTAATGTTTTCTTGAACGTAACTGACAAACGTTACTAACGTAGATTATTCTACATACTGATATTACTTTAGAGATTTCACGTCAATTTACAAGATATCAGGAACAAACATTTCAAATTAGCGGTCAGTGTCGAGCATCTTTGCAGAGAGTTTCCGAAATCCCTGGCCGTTTAGAAACATAATGATCTAACAACGTAAGGAACCGGGACAAGAGATTCCATCCCAAGGTACTGGAGTTCAAAGCCTGGTTCATCGGAGTAAAACGGAGCTGGACAAAGCAGGTTCCCAATACGTGTACTCAGGGTTCTCCCGATTTCCCTGCCTCTCATTACAACGTTATACCACCATTCATTTCATATCAGAATCATTATAACTTATTAATCGTTAATTAATTTCCACTACTTTCAAAGGATTACATTTTTAATTCAAAATCATGCAAAATTGAGACGCAACAAAAGGCAAATAGTACAATATTGCGGTACAAGATTCTAAGATAAGTGTTATGTAGAGAATAGAACTGTAATAATATTGTTCGTAGTTACATAGCAGTAATAGTAAAGAGTATGAGTAGTAATAAGTGATATATAGTATATAGTCTTAAAGTAATAGTATACACGAGAGTACCGAGGCGAAGTGCTGCGAGTGAGTCGTAGCCGCTGAGATTCGCTAATCGGCGAGGTCGATTCCGGGCCGACCGCTCTGATCGGGGTTCCTGGTTCTCTCGGTTCACAAGGCGAATGCTGGGAGCGTTCCGAAAAATCCACTAACACCTCCTACGAGTCATTCCTAGTCATTTTACACACCTCATCATCCACCCTCTAATAATAATAATAATAAGAATAATAATAATAATCAATAATAATAATAATATCCATTTCTATCCGCCCTAATTGATATTCAAGCTAACAAGTCTGGATCTTCAACAAGCGGATGCAGCCAAGTATAAGATCCCCATAATTTCACACGTTGATCTTTCGAGGATAGAATACGAGTGGACCTCGGAGAGAGGAATGTGCTGCATGGTCAGTAGTGGCCCACAGGCAGGCACTGCCTCGGCCACGACAAGCTCTAGACTCTATGGCCCGTTTGTTAAGGTTCTGCTCCATCATTCGCCTGGGCTTGATTGAAAAAACTCGGAAATCAACCGATCAGAACAGGCGACCGCTAGAATTATTCTCCAAACAGAGTTACATTCGATCCAGCTACGCAGCTGGCCTCGCAAGCCCGCATGTCAGGACTCTGATGATCTATAGAGAACTTATGAACCTGAATTATTTATGTCCTACATTGCGTAAGGGCTGTTGTCGACCAACATAAACAAAACCTGCCTTTCCAGAACAAAGAAGTAATGAATCACTAGCTGAAAATGACGCGAAATTCACGTGAGATTTGAACCCTGTCGAACAACTTCTAGTGTTTCTATAAAACTATAACAATGGTATCCACAGTTAAATTATAAGTGATGACCAGATATAGTGTCTGAAGAAAGCAACGAATAGTTTAGAAACGAACTGCAATGTAAATTTTGATCTGTTATTTTTAAATCGTGGAAAATTATCGAAGAGAAATTGAAATATTCGAGGGAATCGGAATATACAAATCAATCCTCAATTCTGAACTGCATTGGTTTTCTTTGACATCGACATGAAATTAAATCGCCATTCCGTAAATAATCTATTATGTTACATTGTGAAATAATATACATCTAGATAGCATGGTAACTATTATAGTAAGCATTGTTCCGCCACTACAAGTCACTTACGACACGACGTCTAGATCGCATCCTTTATAACTCGCATTTTATTTTTTAATTCTCCGAATATTACTTTTTTCTTCAGAATGAAGATAGATACGAAAATAAGTCACCCTCCAAAAAAGGCCATGGGAAAATTCGTGTATTTTGGTCGAAAAAAATAGAATGGACAATGTCAACTCATTAGATTAAAGAAAAAAAATCAGAAAATACAATGAAACTACGCCTAAATATTATTGAAGTTTTCGACAGCACAAATGTGAGTTGTGGAGTCATACATGAGTTAACAACGTATTTCGATATTGGAACATTCGCAAAAAATTAGCAGGCGAAAAAGATTATAATAACAAGCATTGAAATAATACTTACTTTTAAAAAACAGAGTTTGTCGGAAATGGTCCGTCCTTTGCCTTATAGCAGGAAAAAAATAAAGAAAACATTTAGAGTCGTTTAAAAGAAATGTTCACAAATTGCCAATATTTCACGCAAAATTACGTGCAAACTTGTCATTTTCTGAAAATTTCTCATGACCTTATTTAAAGATGTCTTTGAAGAACACATTTTGTTAAGGGAAAAATCTCCATCTTCAGTATTGTGGTTGTAGGAACACGGTAAAAAAAAAGTTTGAATTTTTTTCAATTTTCGAAAATTCATAGAGTTTAGTGAAAATGAGATCATCCCCATTTTAAACGTCCTCAGCTTTATCAGGGAAAAATACCCCAAAATTAGAAGCCAATTTCGAGAAAATTTTAATAAGGCTTAGCTTCTTGAAAAGTACCATAAAAAATAAAAACACCCGTTTCAAATTCGCAGGGCCTCCAGTTCGACCAGATCAGTGAGGGAATACAAATTTGAAAAAAAATGTCAGAATGGTTTAGACGCTAGTGTTCACTCCACATGGACACACGGACAGTCGTTTTGCTGTAAAACAAGTTTTCTGTATTGACGACTAACAAAAATCTGGAATCTGACTACAAAATGAGTAACAAGTAATTTACTATACGTAGGAATAAAATTTATCAGAATTTTCGATATCAGCGTCCCATATTACGAGTTTTTGTGATGAAAAAATCGTTACACTCCGCTGCAGCTTTACAATTCATTCTCTTTACTACGGATGTACGTAGAAGGCGAAAATGCTTGCGAATGGTAAGATTTGACTAAAGCGTAATTATCATGAAGCCAGAGAAGACCCCAACGCTCATGTGCCAGGAGGAGGAGGCAATGAATTCTGAGTATTGTAGTGTATCTAACACAAATTACGCAAAAACTACTAATATTTTCAAAATTTGATCTTCAATGATTTACATATCTAATACTGAGGAACAGCTTGCAAAACGAAACAAATATTTAGCTTCAATACTAAAGAAGTACAACAGATTTGAAAAAATTGAACTTCTGTAATTTTCGAAATTCCACAGGTTTTATCCTGTCAATCTGACCTTGTCATATTATTTGGCAAACTTAGCTGTACTCCAACAAAAACCCTAAAGACAGAATTGGAACCGATTTTGAGAAATTTGTTCACGTGTTTTTTTAAACTGTCACGATTTCACTAAAATATTCCGCGAAAAATACTAATTTTAAAAAATATATAAATGTCATTATTCGCTTATAAAAAGGAAAGAACCGTTAAAATCTGTATGTGAGAAATTATGGAGAGAAGTGCAATCTGTACACATTCTCTTGAACGCTGGAATCCTAACTCAGATACATATTAAGTTGAATTATAAATACCGTTTGAAAAGAGCGTTTTTGGCAAGAAAGATAAGAAATAAGATTTTTAAAGAAAATATTATCTTCCGTAATAAAAACTATGGCTAGGCAAATGAGTAACAGATTTGGCCATTATCCCTATAAAGTCCTACATGAAGAAGTCAACTACTTGCCGCGAGGACATGTAGAACGATTATTTGAATAACTATATTCCCCACTGTGCTAAAAAAAAAAGCACCAACGAGATGGGGGATATTTAAGTCGAGGTACAATATTTGTTGCAGGCCTATTTAGAAAATATTTTAATTATCCTGTACAAATGGTAACTAATGCATTAAAGTATTGTTAAAATCAATATTATTTACTTTCTTGATGCTCGGTACAGTCTCCAGTTGTATAGAAATAGTTATACAGCAGAAATATGTTAGTTGGCACTAAAAAACATTGATGCCGTTTTCTCTTGGTTTACTATTAATTTGTTTAAAACATCAGATATTGTACTGTTTGCAGCTTCTTTCTTGTGAAGAATAATTCTATCATCAGTGAAGATGTAACTTTTCTTCAGTTTCGAAACGATGAGGACATATACTTACGTATAATATTTGGAGATCTAATATTGAAGAACATATTTCATTCAGACAAAATCTCAAATTTCAATAAAGTAGTTACGAGAGGGCATCGATGTCGTATTAAACCTTCGAAATTTTATAAAATTCAGAGGTTTTACGAAAAATCGAGCCTACGTCGTTTGAATGTGAGTACTTTGTGTTATTCTAGGAAATAATCTATCAAATATTGTTTAAAATAATGTTTAGAAAATTTCGGAAAGGCGCTTCCCGTAAGGAACCTCTCAAAACTATAAGATCTGTTTTAAATTCGAAGGGCCTAGACATCAGCAGACCGATCAGGGAATATCCACTTTGGTGAAAATCCTATGTACGGTTTAGGTCAGACATTACCGGACTATTTCTTAAATCGGCATATTTTAAAAAGAATGTGTCGCTTCATCGATTCCCTTCAATTTTTTTTATAATAAACAGTACATAACATAATCACAGGGCAAATAATTGCACAAAAATGACGAAAATAAACCTTTGGCCAAGAAGACGAGCAAAACTTCTAAAAATATCGTTTACTACAACTATATTTTATTATTTTTATATGACTATTGTTTAAAAGTTTTACAAATGCAGACAAATTTTCAGACAGTCACAAATTTTATTTGCCGAAATGTTCGATTTTCATTCCTGGGAATAATATAAAATTCTAAAACAGGGCCGAATTAGTAATAAATTACGAAAATAATCATTTGGCAAATAATATGAACAAAAGTTTTGAAAAAATGGTTTAATTCATTTATATTTTATTATTTTTACTTTCTTGTCTTTCGTAACAAGAGAAAGCATTGTAACTGTGTACCGAAAAACGGTGGAATTCCGACAGGAAAACTCTAATTCCAGACCCTAGTAATCAAAAAGTGGAAAATCTTGTTCCGATATACAGTACATTACTTTCTCTAATACATTGTGTATTCTTGTGTTCTTGATACCGAAAAATTCTTTGTTAGTAAAACGTTTGCCTGTCTGTCAGCCTGTGATTAACGCTAGGGACGAACATTCAGCTAAAGCAAGCAGCGCTCAAAAACCACACTCAACCAAACCACGTCCAAAATTAAAGGCTGCTAATTAAATGCTTTTCCCCGAATTTTATGCTCTTTTGGTTTTCTCAAAGTCGTGGGCGCTGCTAGCTGAAGTCTAAATTCAAACTAGAAAATACAATTTCCCATCGTTACAAGACAACGAAAATGCATCCAAAATCCAAAATGAAAGGCTAATTTTATGCTTCAGGGGGAAAAATGTTCCAGCTCATATTTCCCAAACATCAAGGCCGTACCAGGAGAAACAATTAACATAAGTTCTTATGGGAAAACGCAAAAACCCAAGGAAAAATGTGAATCACTTCCCAAAATTAAATGATAATTTTTGACTCTAGGGGAAAACTGTTTGCTTTTTAGTTTATTTTTAGTCATATCAACAACGTGGTTATTAGTAACTTTTTGTTACATATACAACAGTAAAACAGTAAAATTTGCAATCATCCTTAAGTAGTAACAACTATTCAAAACAACACTAACAATATATTTTCCAAAAATCAGGGCGTACAAACTAAACATAATTATGGTATTAAGAAATTATTAGTTCACTTTGATGTAATCAAGGGAAGTTGGTGTGAAATATTATTCTTTCCTTTCTGTATAATGTGCTGCAAATACTGTAAGAGTTAAATTTAGTCATATTTGTCTCATTTGTAAAATATAGAAATGACTACTGTTCCTGGCTATTGAAATAAACGCACATAAACACCACAGGCGTTTCGTTTGAACTGGTCGAATTGGACTTTTTCGTAACTGAGTTTTTAATACGGCAGAAATGTTAATTTCTGTCATACTAAAAACAATTATACATTTCAATATTACAATACTATTTCCGATAATGCAAGAAAGCAGGTGTCGTTTCATCACCTGCAGTTTGAGTTTCACAATTGAAAAATATTCTTAGAAGCACACTGAATGTTGATATGACGACTACGAATTTGTTTCACTCGTGACGATGTCTCTAAGAAGTGCTATTGTGGACTTTTGATTCTAGGAATGTGGTCAGTGAAAACGTTATTATAGTTTTCGTTCTTCACAATTTTGTAATTACCAGCACTGAGACGGATCGCACCGTATATCATGAACAGAGAACTGTCTTAGAAAGCGATCGGAGGCTATATTTAAATGATGTGATGCGAGCGAACAAAAATGATGAAAGAAATGAATGAAAAGCAATGAAAGAAATTAAAAAATCTTGATTGGTATCTCTTCCTTTTTTTTTAGATTTTTAACACTGTGTGGCGCTGGAGCCTCCACTCGCACTGAAAGACAAAACGCGACATTGACATTGCGTAGTCCAGGCATATTTCGAGTTTGATGAAGATCGGCGCCAGGATAAAAAGGAAAAATAATGTCGAAAAAGAAAGAAAATGGCCAAATAAAGTAAAATACTAAAACTATATTTCAGAAGCTAAAATAGGGAAAATGAATTTTTTTTTAAACAACTCCACAGTTAAATTATTTCTATTGTTAAAGGTCTTAAAATCGAAACAATAATAAATAGGCATTTTCCCAAAGTTCCGGGCTCTATTCATCACATACGTTTCACAGAAACTGCGTATGAGCCGCAAGCTTCCGATTAATTCAATGAATGAGAAGACATCAGCTGAGTGACAAGCGTTTTGTCATAAGCTACAACCGTTTGCTTTGGCAAACTATTTTCGAAACAACCTGTATCGTACTTGAAACTCTCAGCAACAAAATTCTTGAGCAACTGCTTCAAAATGGATACGCATTTTAACAGAGATCACAGAATCTGTAACAATATAATAAATGTCGACGAAGAAAGAGTTTAAGAACTCAGGGGCAGAGTTTTGAGTGGCGTTTCACGTCCAATAGCTCGTGGCGCGATATCGTATACCATTGAAATTTTAATGAGCTTTGACACGAATTTCAACTACCATTGCATAGTGCGACTCACTGGTTCCAAATATGGACTAACTAGTAAATGTATGAAATTAGTTAACACCAAACAATGGGAGATGTACGGAGGTATTTTATGGATTAATTTTTCCGAAGTGAATGGGAAACATCTTCAGTTCAAACGGACAGATGAGACATTAACTCTGTTCTGCTATCTAGTAACTTTCAAACGATAAACGATCCAAAATGAAGAAAAGCTGAATTTCGTAGAAAAAAATCGATTGACTGAA
Source organism: Gryllus bimaculatus (assembly GCA_017312745.1). Lineage (NCBI taxonomy): Eukaryota > Metazoa > Arthropoda > Insecta > Orthoptera > Gryllidae > Gryllus > Gryllus bimaculatus. The sequence continues at coordinate 3,972,172 of BOPP01000088.1, read as the reverse complement.
TGATCATTTCGTTTTTCCCGGCGCGTCAAAGGCTCTGGTAATTTGTATCGTAAGTGCAGTGCATGTTTCATGATGGGAGCTGGCGGTGTTCTTTCCCAGTAGATTGTGAGATCCTGCGCCGACTTACACGTCGACTTGCAGGGCTTTTCTCGTCTAGATATCTTCCACCAGTGGGGCACCGCCTCCATCGGGACAAGCTCTAACCCCTTAACTGCCCGCCTGACGTGTATAGAGTAGTGTAAGTGTAAGGAAGAGAAAGAGGAAGGAAAGATCGCGCGGAATCCCGGGAAGAAATGCTCTGGCATTCGCCTGGTATTGATCGGAGAAACCACGGAAAAGTACAGAACAGAGCAGCCGGCCGCTAGCATTCTCCTCCAGACAGCGGCTGAATTCGTTTTAGCAATCTGGCTAGCGTCGAAAATATTACCACCGTCGGGACTCCAACTCTATGGCCTCCAGGCCAGAGGCACTGCAGTGAGAAAAAACTGGATTATAATTTCGATATTTGCTAATACGCACTTGGTCCAGATCTAAACACGCAGTGTAAGTGAAACGTAAAATCTTATTAATGCAGAGAAGCACCCAGTATTTTTTGTCGGGAGAGGGGGGATACAGGTCGTTAGTATAGAAAATTAGTTAAAGCAATATTTTTTCAATATGGATCACTGACTTCTTGGGGAGGATGTTGTAACCCCTCCCCCGCGGTGCGCCACTGTATTTAAATAAAATGGATTAAATATTTATCTATAAGTTGTACTAGTGCCCTAAGCGGTAAATGTACGGTATACCGAATTTACCAGGAGATCCAAACCAATATTCTTGAATGGAGAGAGAATCTCAAACCAATTGCATTGAAGTGAAATGAAACGTGCAAAAGAATAAAATCGTTGCCGAGATTTTGTTTCACGATGCCGCGCGAAGCCTATTCGACGTCTGGCGATTGCGAACCTGCAATTCGCAAGAGATGGAAACGTGATAATTCGCAATAGAATTACGCATGTTACGCAACGACAGAAAGAAAATGCTAAACACATATTTTCTAATCCAAAACTTACCAACTTGGAATATTGCGATTCTCTTCCTATTGCCCGCGAAACGGAGATGTACGGAGATGTACAGAGTTCGCAGTTCACAATGCGATCAGGCGAACCGATGCGAATTTCAAGTATGTTTTGTTAAAGAATGAGAGGTCACGAACATGAGCGCGATAGGAGATTCAGAAGAGGATGTTCTTAGGCCAGTAGCGTAACGAAATGAGTGCGGGCCTACTCGCAAAACTTTTATCCGGACCCCCTTTATGAAGTGTATGACAAACACAAGTAGTGTTAGTACCTTAGAAAATCCTTTAACAGATTCGAATTCATCAATCTATAATTAATAGTGAAAAAACTGCCATTAGTATTTAATTAATTATAAGTTAAGACTGTTATAAACCTAACTAAATTGCTTACCCTTATTAATTCACAAACAGGAAGCCTAAGCTACCGAGGCGGAAAAATATCGTTCACTGAAAGAAGCGATTTTTAATTGTATCAACTATCGCAAAGTATCAGAGAAACTATCCAGAAATTAATATTTCTTACAATTGAAAAACCTTCAGCCTAAAAGTAGGACCTCTCTGCCCTGGGCCCGCCCGCAATGCGGGCCCGAACGTTACGCCACTGTCATAGGTGGAAACAGCTGCAAAAGGAACAAATTCAAGGTGCAGAACATTCAGGGACCTAAAATGTACGACGCAGTATGAGATGGGGACCAAAAAGAAACAATGATGAATGTGAAGATCAAGATGGTAGTGACAAAAACCATTATCAATATGATTTTAAGGAACAGGAAAATAGTGATAGCTTTAATTAGGCAATAAGCAACACGTTTCAACATACTCATTAGCAAGACAATTTTTAGGGGAATGTTTGAATTTGAGTGAAATGTTTTTCCCCTCAATGATATTTGATGGGAAACTGACATACAAATGATTTGCAGAACAAAATTCAACAGCAGAATTCATTTGTTCACTATCACTAACTAGTAATGTAAATATTCGGACTAAATTGTGAAATTTAATGGTGACCGATAAAATGCTGAACATACCACGAAATGTTACAGCGTTATTACTATCAATTACGAAGTTGATATAAAGAATATATTACATTTCTTATAAACCTTTTCACATAATTGAACAATTTTGAGAAAAGCAGACGTGACGAAATCAGGAACGACGACATAAGAAAGAAAATGGATGTAAAGAAATCTATCCTTGACGAGATAGAGAAAACACAAATCGTCTGGTACGGTCGTGTTATGCGACAATACAATACAATACAATACAATATAATATACAATAAAATTAACAAACATGTGAAAGGAAGAACAATAAACAATTTGCAGTAGAGTTGTAAATTAATAGACTTAGATTATTGATTAGTTTTTATCCAGCATTTAATTGTCTGTAGATAAAAACTGATTTATCAGCAATACCACCCTAACATACACTGAACTAGTTTCGGGAAAAACAGGTTTAAACCTACAATGGAGTCCATAATTCTAGATTTGTAATAAAATGTTTGCTAAAGCCACTTAAAGTACATCTTAAATATGATGAGTATTAATAAAAACGGAATTTTATTAATGTGCATTTAAAGAACAAAATTAATATTTTTAAAACTAATGAAGATTGTAGTTCATTTTACTAGTATTAATAATATTAACCTTTTTCTTTACGTGTGAATTGATAAAATTCATATTTAAGTGGCAAGCACACATCCTAATTTCTATTAAAGGGTTAATCGGAAAGTGTGCAAGTAACAACCATTATACCCCGTATTTTTGGATAACAGCATAAGTATTAAGTAGAATTTAATATTTGAAAAACTGCCTAACATTGTTATAAGTTTTTCAATGAATTCAGTTGTTTTGAACAGTAAGTGCTTTTGATTAAGGTGGTATTGCAGAAAAAATGGTAAAATTTCTGTGAATGAAAAATGCCTATTTTCAACTAATAGTTTCATGCTAATAAACAGTGGCACAAGCTTATTTGGTAATGTGAACACAAGAGAAGTGTTTCAAGAGCACGAAACTATAAGTAACTCAAATTTAAAGATTTTGTGAATTAGGAGAGTATTGCATTGGACCCCTCAAATATATAGTATCTTTATTTTTTTAAGTAGAATAATTTAATGATATATTTGAAAACTGATATTTTAATAACCTTTTTTGTGCTTTTAAAGTAATTAAGGATAAATAAATTGCTTAACGATTTTGGCTTAAATTAAAAATATCTAATACAATTTTAAAAAATCTTATTTAAATCAAATAAATCTGATTTAAAAAAAAAACATGATCTTTTCCAACCCTATATCAAACGAAATCTAATTGTGCTATAACAGCACATAGATTCTTGTATTATTTCTAAATTTGCAAGTTTTGAAATTTCAGAAAATTTAACAAACATTACACCCCACCATTCTTTTAAGTGTCCCTTCTTCTATCTGTGGAGAAAATGTTAAGAAAATATTTGGAGCCGTTTTTGAGAAAATGTTTTTTTTAAAAATTGTACATGATCGTTTTTAAAGAGCTGATTTTTTACAAGAGACCTCGTCTAACACAAAAATCTTTTGTGGTTTTGAAATATTAACTTTTTGCAATTTTTGAAAATGTTTGAATCATTTTCTTTGCTGTTTCTAGATACTTACAAGAAGAATATTTGAAGAAAAAATTTGGAACCTTTCCTCTGAGAAAAAAATGTAAAGCAGCAATGCTTACAAAACAATATTTAATAAAAGGCTAGCAATGCACAATGAATTACAACAAATACAGCAATCTGGATCAGTTGGAAAATTTTGAGGAATATCAGTTGTCAATAGAAAGAATATGAAACTTAATATTAGAATATTTTGTATTGTTAAAGAATTATTGACAAATTATTTTCTTGAATTCTTAATGAGTATATAAATTGAACTATTACATAATTGTCATTTTGATTATATTGAGTTTGTTATTTGAAGAGCTGTTAAAGAATCATTGTTATAAATTGTATGAATTAAATTGTTAATAATTGTTAAAATTATGCAGTAAGGGTGCTGTATTAGCAAAATATGATATTGATACTTATATTAGCCACAGGCTATTTGTAAATAAATTTTTTAAAAAAATTATAAACAATTTCAATATAACCAATAATTACGAACAACCAACGTATGCCTTTTTAGGTATATTACATTTCATCTTGTTCAGCACTATAATTGAAAATATTTCTGACATCCCTGAACACAGATGATCATAGGCAAGGCAACTAATCTTTGTTCAATTAACGTTTGAAATATTAATGAGTACAAATAGAGAAGAAACACAACAGTAAATTGATGTTAGAGATTATGATGAATGCAGATAAAATGGTTAAAGTTATCTCAAATATTACAATATTTTAAACCAAAGGATATGTGTTCTGGACCTAAGAGACAACAGAAAAGACATCCTCGCCATACGAAAAAAAATTGCACTTAGGTTGTAGTAATGAATTCAACAAATATGAATAACTGCATTATTATCACTTGCAATACAACTGCAGTAAGACTGAATTGGATAAATTATATGTTAATGACAAATCTTGTTCAAGTCATCAGGACAAAAGACGTCCAGGAAATAGGAGTACACCTGGATAGGTTTGAAGAAATTGTGACAGCAAGGAGAATAATTAATACACAATTAATGTTCAAGATCATGGAGAAGAATGACAATCGATATGGTAAAGTTGTAGGAAATTGACCATAGATAGAGCAGATTTCATAATACTACTATCAAAAGGAGAAGAAAATGCTTAACAATAAGTCAGCTTAAATAGGATAGGTCCAAATTATAATCTTGTATAAATTACAAAATCATTTTTAATAAATACAATACCAACATTTCCTTTCCATTGTTGATGTTGGCCATCTTCTGCTTTAGATTTGGCTAAGTTAAACAAAACATTACGAAAATAATGAAATGATACAATAATGCCCGAGTGAGTAGCAACATTGGCAACTGCATGATCATTTTTCTATTACTCTAAGGACTGCATTGCAGTTGGAGTGCTCCAATTTGAGGTACTGGCTAGCAGATTGCATCTTTATTGTTGTATTTAATGGGTGATTTGTTATTGAAGGATGTTTTGGAGGAATATAGATTTTATAGAAATATGAACATTTTATATAGAAAATTATTAATCATCAAATACAGTAAAATCTATATGTGACATATGGAGGAGAAGTACACTATTAATTTTCAATATGGTATCTATAGTCCCTACATATTTTTAAGTCAGTTACTGATCTGCAAACAAAATTTTTCTTCGAAAAATTAAGATATTTTTATTTCTTGCAGGGTTACACTCAAAAACTTAAGTCATTTTCATCTCACAAGTAAATGCACAAATTTAAACAAATGGAATTGCAAAATAAGAGCCATATATAAGCATTGCTTCCAGCCAGGCCCTCTTATCATATGAGCTCCCAATTAAGAGAAGAAAGTTCTTATATAATAAAAATAAATATTTAAAGTAAAGATAATTTAAATTTTTCTTTTGAATTATCTTGCACACATGAAAATAGAAAATGGTTTAGAATGGTTATCTGATGGCATAATCAATGAATTTGCTTGCATAAAGCACGTAAAAAGATGATTATCAAGCCTAGAATATAGAAAATTTTAAAAAGTGTCCCTGAGTTTCAACACCTACATATATAATAATTTTATACAACAACTGTTGTAATTTTCATTAAAAGAATACTACCTTTTATGTAAGTTTAAAAAAAGTTGTTTGAAAGACTCCTCATGCAACTTTGGATCAAAGAGCTCTATGTATTCTTACGAAGGTTGTGCACAAAATTCAATCATAATAGAAAGAGTAAGAATTAAAATTGCAATGATACATACCAGAATTCAAGAAACAAGTTATATATGTATCATGTCATCCTTTCAATTAATTTAACTTTATTAAATTCACTTTAAAGACCAAAAATCTCCCATTGGTAAAATAAATACATATTTCAATTTAATAGAAAATGATCTTTGATGAAAATTAAAAATAAAAGCTTAAAAAAAATATATACAATAAAATATATACTGTATATTCCTGACAAATTTTGCCTTGAAATCTGAAAGTACATCAACACACGAACATCACTATTTCTCCTATTTCTATCTTGTTAATTCAACCTAACCTCAGATTCTATGAGAAACAGATTACTTATTTAAATGTATATTTTTCATCTAAATTTTATCAGTACTATAATTATCAATTTTACACATCAGAAAAAAAACATTGGTATAACATTTACAAAATTATCATTATCACAATAAAGTTTTTAAACATTAATCTCTCAATTTTACTGGGTTGTGACAAAATTTGTAAATTTATACTACTTAAATTCTTATGATAGTAATGAGTGAAGAGAACATATAGGTGATTCACTGTTAAATTACAAATATCCAGATAAAGTTGTATTATTATAATCTTACATTATGTTAAATTCTATTAAATATTAACAACAAAACCAGAGCCAAAATACTACTTAACATGCACACAATATAAAGACTAAAGAGCATTTCTCACTTTTTATAATGTTTATAACCTTGCTGGATTAATAAAAATGATGAAAGATACATGTTTTAAAATTGCAGTAATATTCCAATCAAAAAGACACATAGTTTAAAGACGTTTACTCCACAATTATTATGCCAATACCAAGTTTGGCCAACTGGATTATGATCATGGATAAAAACAATTAGAAATCTAATTTAGAAAACAATTTGTTTTTTAAGAAAGAAAGATTCTGTTGATGCTATGTACACAAAGGATGCCTTTCAGAATGAAATTTTAATTCACAAACATCTTAGGATATTAAATAAAACTTATGTTCTGTAGTGTAAAACCACAGCAACACATGTAACCAACACTAAGAAGTCAATTTCTAAAAATGACACTTTCACCAACATTACAAAATTTCTTTGTAAAATGTTCCTGATAATACAGGAAGAATTAATTTGTATAATTTTATTAATATAAGATAAATCGCTGAACAAATTGTTATATCCCAATTGTTGCTTTTTATATCGGGAAGCAACACGCCTTCGAAACGCTTATTTATCTTCGAAAAAGTTTGAAGAAGTTGGATTGTGTTTGTTGATGTGTGTTGGTGAAGTCATTCAGTGATAGTCACTCGGTAAAACATTTCAGATGCTTACGATACTATCGCTTTTGTATAACTGTACTCCGGTTGATGAAAAAACAGTATAATTCCCCCACTTCATTCAATAACTTTACAAATAATACAATGAGGTGAAAATCAATACTCACCGCTGTACAAGCTGTTCACAAGAAAAAATTATCTGAACTACCCGCTCAGTACCTGTCAACACTTGATTCTTCGTTTCCGCGTTTCCATGGAACCCATAGATATGTTTCTCGCGGTCCTCTTTGAAACAAATGCTGGCGAACGAAGTTGGCTCTCTCTCTTATGGGTATTCTTTGTGATGTTGTTATCTTTGCTCGAAACCTGCTCGAATCTGTCATCTGGTCATCTGTGTTAGGGTAGTTATAGAAGGTGTAGTATTTAAGGCAATATAATTCAAAACAGTGATGAAAGTAAGGAAGAAGGCCTGAAATAGATGGTTGCTGAATGGGGAAATGTCACTGTGTATACTGGACGCGGGCACTTCTAATTTGTGGCTCGGCGTTGAACGAGTATGAATGTACAGTATGTCAAAGGCCTTGTAAATTGAATCACGTGCCTCATTTGCTGTCAAAATGGAGGAAGTGGATAATATTATAATTCACTCGTTACGGAAAATTGGCTGGTTAGTAATATGAATGTTGGAAAAAAATTTCAGCGTTAATACCGTCTTCACGTAATTTCTTGTGATGTGTAATGTGGTATGTTTCGTTTTGAGGTTATATTATGTCATAGGTACGGCAACATTGGGTCAGTTTGATAGTGTTGTTGCAGTGAAAACTTGCGATTAGAATATTACCCGATAAACATTTCAAGTGCCCAAAGGTTTATGTAAAATTTTAGTACAGTGATGTGGATATTAGTGACGCTTTATTGCCATCAAACACTGTGCTACAAGTTATCCATTAATACCAACATATTTGTCATTAATGAAAATTTCCTTTAATTGATGTAATACAAATTCACACTTGGTATTTAGATTGTTACTTTGCCTCTTTGCAATAGTTAGTCAAAGTTTTCATTTGTAGCATGATTACTTTCTGTTGAAAATCGTGATTGATATTTCATAAATATAAGCTCAACATTCGTGTTCATATGAAGCTGTTAGTGAAATTACCAAACAAATAAAATAACATAATCCAACACTTTCAGATATTGTCTGAGCTTTCATTTATAAAGTTTCACCATGATTTATTTTGTAAATTTGTTCATGTCACCTTCATAAAGAAATAGCATAATACTTAACATACATTTTAAAGTTTCTTGCTAAATGAAATATTGATGTATGTTATTTCAGTGATATTGAAGATGAAATAGATAGCTTGAAGTTATTTTCTCCTGAACTAGTAGTTCAAGCTGCTGTAAAATGTTTGGACATTATCCAACCCCAATTAGGATTGCCACATTCATTACCGCCTTCAATGTCGGCAAGATTTCGACTTGGTGCAAGTCTTGCTCAAGCTTGTGTGGTAAGAAATTTGTTTAATGTAGTAAAATGTGTTCAAATTAATCCTTTGTTATTCGGGAGTATATCATGTTCTTGACAAAGTTAAACAAACTGTTTTTATTTTATATATATGACTTTGTTTGTATTTGAATGCTTCAGGATTTAGGATACCCTGGAGAGATGGGATATCAAACTTTCTTATACTCAAATGAAGCAGATGTACGCAGGGTTTTTATGTTCCTAATAGAGAAATTGCCAAAAGAAGCTGAAAAAAGTATAATTGAGCCTGCAGGTTTGTTCCATAAATGAATATCCTCCTTGTTATTGTTAATTTTCTTTCAAGAATAGTGTGCTCCAATGAGAATTAGATATGTATCAAGTGTAAATTTGAGTGTTATTAATTTGTGATTAAATTAATGTTTTCCTGTGGTTTGTGTGTGTGTGTGTGTAAAAACGAAATTTTCATAGAAAGGACTTTCTGTAATAGAAATACTTTATATATCATATTTTGAGATCAAATGTTGAATATCATATTGTTATTGCCTCTCTGTCAATATTTTTGGGTGCTTGTCTTCCATTTAAAGACAGACTGCATTAAACAAGGGATGGAAGTAGGAAACAAAACTACTTGAAGAGAAATTGTGCTCATGTACACCTGTTTAGTTTCCTTCTCTCTTAGTTTGTGAAAGTGTTCTAGTGTATAGAAATGAGTTGATCAAGATTATATATTTTTATATATGATTTTTAATCACTATTGAAATCCGTGAATATCAATGGCAATGCCTAGTTTTTGTATATTGTATGGTCATGCTTATATTAAGATAATGGTTATTCTTCTCCAGGAGGTTGTTCTTGCGAGGGAAAAGGTGCATGATGTTTGGGATAGAGACCTGTGATTGAAAAATATTTATTTCCTTGTAGAATCAAAATTAATATCTAAATGACCAATGTTTCTAGTTCAGTTATTAGTAGCTCAAACAGTGTATAACTTTTATTGCTGCAATTTATGCTTTCACTTAATTCACATACGTTTTTAAATTGTGTTTAGAAATCTAGTATTTGATTTTGTGTCAAATCTTCTGTAATAAAATGGAAATTTTGTTAAGATTTCAAAATTTTACATTCCTGTTTTGTTAAAAAATTCTTCTCTAGGTTGATTGTTTCTGCAGCTTTAGCAAAATTAAAAATACTAAGATAGTCTTTTGTGATATATATTGTAGATATCATATGAGTGTAAATACGCATATGTATAGTTGTAATCAGACCAATAGATGTATCGGATGTCAATCAGAGCAAAATAAATGAGCTGTAATGAATGTTCAGATTTTATTTTACTGTATTCTGCAATGCTTGTATGAAACAGAAACATTTTTTAGAACAAGAATTGCGAATACATCTGTGCAGTTGTCTTGGTTACTCAATATGGAATACATGATACCAAGTTAAATGTTTACCAAGTTGTTCATGTTTGCATTGTTTCTTTATTTTTATCTACCTGCTTTCTGCCACACATGTTATTTTCAGAATTATTCATTCTTTAATATTTTGTAGCATTCCCTCAATTCTTTTCCTGATCTGTTTTGTTGAGCAAGAATGGTTGCCAGAGGTGAGGTTGTGGAAACCTAATTTTTACATTAGTTTATCCTACATTTCATATCCAAACACTGAATGAAAAATGTCAGTTTCTTATTGGAAACGTATTTCAAATTGTTTAGAAAATGCACTCTTTGCTAAATGTGAAGCATTTTTATGGCTCTCTATTCCCAAATGAAATGCTCAGACCCGGTAGTTGTAAAATTGTTTGAAGTGGTAGTTAAATTATATGTTATGTTCATTAGTCTCCAAGTAAGATCCCGTTTAGTGCTTATATGCACATTATCATTTTGATTTACTGTTAATTAATTTTGTTACCTTTTCACTTGACAGGTAGAACAGAAATTTTGTTAAAACAAATCGGTGAAGTGTTGAGAAAACAGTTGCAATCTCCTTGGTTGCCTAGTTACTGTTGGCGAAGAGGAGTTAGGTGGAGAGAAGATGGATCATGGAGTAGAGAGGGATGTGGTCACCACCAGCCGTTTTCATCTTGTGATTTAAACATTCCGAAGACTGTTAATTTAAAAAATGATGTCTCGCAAGGTTGATCTATATTTTGCTTTTATACATGTATTTTAATTAAGTTATAACTGAATTAAAGATTTTATAATGTTATTTTTTTATAGCGTGGTGTGAGTATTACGTTCGCTATTTGCCATTGGTGACGGAACAAGTAGCAAATAGAAGACAGCTTGTGCCATCTTTGATTAATTTTAATGAGAAATCTATTGCTCTGAAAGAAAGATTGTCATTGTCCGTGCCAAGTGAAAGTATTTGTATAAAAATACCTCAGCGGTTGTTGACATGTTTAGTACAAGATGTGGAGAAATCTTCTCAGTTGGATTTTAGTCGACAGTTAATGTACGTGAATGACTCGGGAGAGAAATCAAAACTCAACCAATCTGCTTTAAGTGACAAATTTCAGAACTCACAGGTGTGTACTATGTTATTCCTGTTTGAATAATTGCATGATAGTTGAACAGTTTACTCTAATAAGTACAATTATTTAAAACATTTTGATAATACTCATGATAATTCATGAAGTTTCTGCTTGTACTGTTAAAATCAGAAGAATAGAAATTTTATCTTTAAAACAAATATTCCTGAAGTGACCCTGTTGTTGGTGGATCAAGTGGGTTTCTAGAAAGTTTTCTGTTGTCTGTTTCCCTCGTCTCTCATTCTACTATTGCTCCATAGACATTCATATCACATCTCTATAATCACCTTAAATGATTCATCCATTCGTTACAGCAATAAGACTCGGCATCTATTATTAATATTATTTCTTGTAATATGTTCCTGTTATCTGCAGGTTACCACAGCAGTTCAGAATTTGGATGATATTCGCACTGATCCAACTTCTGTTGCGCTTATGAAACAAAAGCAGGAGGAAGAACAATTGGAGAAAACTCGAGAAGAAGTTGAAAATTTTGTTGAAGTAACAAAGGAAACTCTTCTCAGTGTCAAGAAACTTTCAGCAAAATTAGCTCAGGTAATAAGATTAGTAGTATTGATTTGACTTAAAGAAATATGTACCTTGGTTTTTATACGTACTCTCTGCAAGTTGTAATTTAATGAGTAATACTTAATTCATGATGTTAGTTTCAGAAAAATTGTGAATTTTTTGGTTTCTTCCAATGTTTCTTCTGAAGATGAACTTGTGATTTATATGTATTATTGCCCTGTTTTGGGGCAGTTGGAAAGAAGATAGGAAGTAAAAAAATGAAATACTTGGACATTGATCTGAGCACCTATGGTACATGACAAAACTAGTTTTCTTCAAAATTTTTCCCTTTGTGCTCATACTAAATCGTTGTGCTTTCACTGCATCTGGTAAATTGAATATGAGACTGTTTCATTTCATCACACATCAAATGATTAAAGTTTCTGTTGCTTAACCCAACAGGAAAGAACTTAGAACTCTGACAGAATATTTAGTTCAAATAAAATGTAAAGGATAGGAAAGCTTAGAATTCGAATAAAAACAATTTTTATCTTGCATTGTCCAAATTATAAGTTTAAACAACATTGAGACATTGATTTCTAATGAGTACACGTTTGTGCATCAAATGTTAGTGCCTGTAATGTTAGAAACGAAGCAAACTGAGTTTGTTCTTAATTATATTGTTTTATTCTCAACTGTTAACATAATTACTCATGGCTTACAGTTTCAAAAAACATAATTAAGAAGCCCAGTTTTGGGGCATGGACATTTTCTCCAATATTCAAAAGGACTTGCAGTTTTCATTTTACCTCTTATTAAGTGAAAACCAAATTTGTTGTGCAGCATTGGACTCTTTTCCTCCTACTTGAAAAGTGTTGATGGGCAATGTAATTGCCACATTATATCTTTAGTCATTTTCATTTAATAATCAATATTACTTTTTTCTCTTATACAATATAAAATTGCAAATTTGTATTTGCTTTGGGCTCTTTCCATAGGTATAGAATTTAGGAACCAAGAAAAAAAAACTTTTCTGAGAAAAAAGTATATTACAGCCAATTACGTTGTTAATATTGAAATGTTTAGGATTTCCTCAGGCTGAAACATCTCGTAAGTTTATCTTGTGAGAGTATTTTTGACAATGCTTCCTGGTTGAAGAAGAAATATCATTGGTTGCAGGGTTTGGGTGTAAAATATGATAACCTTCTCAGAAAAGCTTTTGGAGCAACCAGAAACCACCTAAGAGCCATCAGTTGAACTACTTCAGTATCTCATTGCATGGACAACTGATGGCAGAACCCGAAAATTGTGCATCACAAAACTAACATTTTGACAGATGTCATTTTGTACACCCAAATCTTTGTATTGTTTACAAAGGTGGCTTTTCTTCAGTTACTTTTAACTGTGCTGTATTAGTTGTGAATATTGGGTTAGTATAGATGAAACTGTATACTTATATTCATGCACTGGTTATATTATGCATCTTTAGAAATCTTTGGCGGGTTGGCTTGAGTGACATTCTAGCAAGATGATGATGATTTGAGAGAGAATGAAAATGTGCTACAGGATTTTATAGATTCAAGGTCAATGCTACTTGACCAATTCTACTAGAATATCCACTTGCTGAAGCCCTTGAATGAGCAATGCGTGGACTACAGCTCTCTACCTTGTTCCTTACTTTTTATGCCTAACAACTTACTGATGTGATGAGGAACTACTGATTCAGAAGCCTATGAAGTGAAGTATATTATTGGAGATGTTTCATGCAATAGTGTCTTTGTAAGATATCAATAACATCCATCAAACAACATTTGAAGCACATTTCATAGTCTGAAGGACAAAATGTTTTTAAAGAAGAGTGAACACTTGTGTGGAAATGATCTCTTTGACAACTATTAGTATGTCAGCAAACGTGTATGGTTCAACTGGGGTTGCGTATTTGTTGTTTCTTTCCCTCTTATCCTTAAAAATGTTTATATATTTATTGTTTTACCAATTGATCTTCTCCATCTGGAGCCAACAAAGTACTAAATTCAGTTAACCACAGTTTGAAGTAAGCATGTATTTATTTTAGCAGAAAGTAACACTTTTATATTTAACCAGAGAAGAAAAATTCAAGTGTTTATCAACTTTTTTAACATTTGAAGAGTAGTGTCTATTCTACTTTTAATTATTTCATAATGCTTATTATATTTTAAACTTTGCTTTTAATTGTCTGGAATTACTGCTAAACACTCAGATTGTGGAGAGAAAGTACTTATTTATTCTTGTAAAATCTAGTGTGAGTTTTTTTAAATAAATTGTTGGGTTATTTCATAAAAGGCATTTGTGATATTAAACATTTGATAGTCACATGTGCCTTTGTTTGTGTGAAGTAAGCTCTTCTATGCTCTTAAAAGATGAATTTGTTGTTAACATCCATTCCTTCTTGCCTTTGTAAAAGTAGTCATAGTTCTAGGAGTCTTCTATTTTAAAGTAAAATATATGTTAAATTGAAAAATTTTACCTGCAATTGTGAAATAACATTATAAAAAGAGTGTACTTATATTCTTCTATAGTCATTATGGTAGATTGGTTTATATTATAGCAATTAGACAATTATTTAATTGTATGTATCCACTTGTGTAATTGTAGGAAATTTAATTTATAATGGTATTTTTGTTACTAGTAGAATGTGTCAGTTTTCTTGTCCAAGAGGATTTATGTAAATAATTTACATGTTTTCCATTTTGTATAGACTGTGTTGTTTAGGTTCCTTTTTTAAACAGAAAATGAAGTGTGCAACTGGTAATCTTGTAAATATATTGGTTTTATTACAAAAGTTCTCAAATCATGTTTATAGATAATCAAATATGGTTGCTTTTGGTGAATTTTATGGTGATTTGTCATGTATTATGTGTTACAATCTGCCAGGAAGCTACCGTATTCAAATAGTCATTGAAGTGCCTAAATATAATTAGACAATTGGAGTTCTGGATGGAAAATTTCTTAACTTGTAACTTTGTTCAATTTATCTAATATCATTATTCTGACTGTTGTTCATTCTTTGATTTCAGCTTAATGAAGATCTGCCTGGAGAAGAGAAGGCTTTAAAAGAACTGGAAGAACGGTATGCTGTGAAAAAACGAACGTATGATTTATTACCTGATGCTGAAGCTAATCTTAGTAAACTACAATCCATGGTAGAGTCGAGTGCACAAAAACTAGTTAGTTTGGCAGCACAGTGGGAGAAACATAGAGCTCCTCTTTTGGAGCAATACAGAGGAGCTAAAGAGCGAAATTCCAACAAAGCTGTGAGTATATTGTTCTAAAGAAAGATATGAAAGATGTTAAATAACAGATCAAAACTGGCCTGTGATTTAAGTTGCGTAATCTGCTTCCACCTTACGATTCTTTTTGCCTTCATAGAGTATTAATGGAAAATATATGGGAGGGAGTATGATAAAGTCAGCAATAGAAATCTTGCATGTCTTTTTTTTTTCCAATCTCTAGTTACAGTTACACACATCAGCTATTCCAAAATCAGCTTCAGATGATGTGGAAAAATAATGAATTAATTGTCATAGGAAAGTAACTGGGACAAGATTTTTTTACTACCTTGTCCTACAGCCTGTTAGTTCTATTTATTTGTAAACAGGTAGCAGTCTATTGATCACTAACTTTGTCATGTCCAAATGCTAAGTCTTCATTCAGACTTGATTTTCATAATAAGGATATTTGCTTGAAAAATCCATAACATGTACACAACAAGAGATTCTGCAAAACAGTTCTGATGGTAAGTTCAGAACATTTAAGGTCATTTGTAATGAAATGGAATGAGGGTTGCGCAGTACCCTAATGAAATCAATTGGGATGTCAACCTAATTGTGTGTGACAAGTGTCATTTCACAATTTCAGGTGTCCCTGAAAAATATCCTCTTTTTTGAGGACTAGTGGGCTTTGAATTGTTACAGAATGTGCCTTGGCAGCATCGTTCTTTGATGAGAGATTGCAAAAGCTTTTCCCACAATACAAGTGCCAGAGTTTCGGTGATGCCTATGTAGGTGCTGTTATGTAAGTTTTGTGTGTAGTATATTTGCTATGTTTGACTTATCTCTATAACTAGTCAGAGGTTGATTTTGGAATAGCCATTATATATGGGTGATCACAAGTCTTGTGCAAGTGTTATCATTATCTTTTTGTCCTTGAGTTTTTTCTCGTACTGGTAAAGAATTGGTTAGATAACATGTTTACAATGTGTGGAAATATGATGCCTCACTATGCTATTTTTGTTGATGATTTCTAAACTTTTACTAGAATTATTCCTCTTCGGTAAGAAAAAAAAATAGCTCTATGACCTTTAATGTTCACTAACTACAGGATTGCATTTCAATGAATATGGAAATGAGTCTAATCTATAAGCAAAATACATACATTCGTTTTTCTTTTTTGTTTAATCTGGTTTCAATTACTATTAGAAAGAAATGTTGTTTGTAAACACAAGAATGTTGGAAGACAATAAAATATAAGTAAGTGCATATCTATAAAGGTTATTAATATCCACTGTAAGAGGATGATGAAACATCCATGATATGTTCAAAATCGGCTCTCAATTTTAAAATCATACATATATCAGTATTTGAGGCAAAATTTAATTTTTTGTTATTTGTGTTATTTGGGGGCTAATTTAGTTGAATATTAGTCAATTTAAAAAGAAAACAATCTCAAATTTAATGAGTCATGTACAATTTGATGTTTCTGTCTTATGAAGATGGAAAGCAAAAGTAAGGGATAGGAGGTAAAATAAGAGCTACAGTAATTTGTGAACAGTCGTATTTCATTTAACACATGTCGAAAACAAAAGTCCAATAATTATTTTAAAATATCCATTTCTTAAACGATTTTTCTGAGGTTTTGCACAGTACCTGATTAGTGAAGGGAAACTGTTGGACCTTCTAACATTTTAAATGCATTGTACATGGTATTTTTTCTTCTTTCGTTTTTCTTTTTTTTCTTCTCCATGTTTTCAAAACATATATAAAGAAGTATAGTTAGTATTGAACTATTTCATTTACACATGTGACATACATGTTTTACGTGTTTGAAAAAAAGGAAAAACGAACAAACAAAAGAACGGAAAAGTATTCAGAGGTACATAGTAAAGTACATAGTACTTACACCATTGAATTCATCGTACCAATGAACACACATTTTTTGAGTAAGTTTAAGGAAAACCTATGGAAACTGGTTTGCTTCATATAAATGATTAAAATTATTAGTTTTTGAATGGTACCATGCTTACAAAGAACCTCTGATATTTAGCTCTTTCTCATCCCCATAATGTCATAGTAAGAGGAAGTTATGTATTACTACAAGAAAAAAAAAAGGAAAAACTAATTTTGTGGGTCCCTGATACCAAAAAATTGGATTTTTCATTGTTCTGTGAATTTTGTATCTTCTACACATGGTGTAGTCAGAATTTATGTCTTGTGTGTCTGTGAACAACACTAGCTACTTATCTGTATACAGGATTTCATCCAAAATGATGTATTCTGTGATTGATCTGACTGATGACTCAGCCCTTCAATTTAGGAATGGATTTTTTTTTTTTTTTTAAGAGTACTCTTCATGAAGCTCTCCGGGACATTTTCCAAATTTTCTCAAAAACAGCTCAGAATTGCTAAAGTTTGCTTAATTTGTAAATGAATTGTTCATTGCAAGACAAATCTACTATGGTTTATATCCCCTCTTCTCATGTAGGATGCATGAAATGTCACGAGATCATACACTAATGCTCAGACTCATTACTGATTACTTCTTGCAACTTTCGATTCTGTTTCTCTATTAAACCCACATCATTTCAGATATGATTATTAAGATCTGGTGACCTTGTTAGACAGTGTAGGCAATCGGGCAATGTGAGCTTATGAGTCAAATGTAATTTTGAAAGAAACAACTTATGTAGGTAAACAGAAATGGAATGTAAACACAGATTTTCCCCCCCTATAGTCATACTTGTGGCTCAATTGTAACAACAAATGTCTCAAAAAATTGTGACTTCTTAAGAGACAGAAAAATATGAAGTAAAGTTTCTTTTAAAGCTAATTATTTCAACAAATATTAAATTAGTTTCTCTTACGTTTTGTTATAATTAGGTAGAAGATTTTTATTTTTCAGGTTACGTTATTTCAGAATGGTCATATATTGAATTCGTACATTTAGCTATTAATACAGTGTTATTTGTAGCAATGAGCATTTTAATTTTCTAGCATTGTAATTAAAATCAACATGCTCGATATGTTCAACAGGATATTGTTTGCGATTAATATTTTATTCATTGTGAGAATGCTCTTCAAAAGACCTCAAATCCCATAATGTGAAATGAAAATGATTAGTAAATAAAATTATTTTTGCTGTACCATGAAAAATCTTTCAATTGAAAATGAACATTTGACGGCTTCACTGCTAGCACATCTCCATCGACCTCAAACCTTTTATTGCAAATTTTTCAGTAGATAGGATTGCACTTGAGCATGGCTTCAGTTCGTCTTGTTGACCTTCACTTATTGGTACCAAATCTAACCAATATATTTGAGTTTACGCTTAATTCATATCTGTGAGATGTACAACAAAACTTCAAGCAACTTTCACAACCATCCAAAGTGATGTAAAACTTTAACATCATTTGTATTATGCGAGCCGAACATTAGGTTCCATTAATTTGAAGTTTTACTCAACATAAAATATGTTACACAAAAGTGTTGACTATTTAGCATTTCTTCTCTTTCTAGAGGTACTGAAATTCATTTCAATGTGGTTGGTCCTTGTGATTGGGCAAAGGTACTGGGCTCATTATTACATTGCATCTTAGGAGCTCTAGGAATTTTTGTTAAAGTATCCATTATCTTGGACCAAGAGAAAACCTACCTCCTTATGACTGAAGCTAAAACACTACATCCAAATCTACATTGTTGTACCCCAAGCAGATACTGAACTTCATCTGATATGAATTTTATTTAAATAATGTTTTGTTCCGTTAGTGTGTTGATAGGGTCCAGTTGTTCTCTGTTTGTACATAGTAATGGTATGCATTGGTTAATAGGTAGTTGAATTGTTACAGAAGGTGTTATTATATTGCAGATGTATTCGAATTTTATTTCATGTTTCAGTCAGAAAGTCAGAAACAAGCTGATGCTGTACGTGCCTTGAAAGAAAAAGCGCGAGAATTAAGTGATGAAATAAGATGTAAAGAACAATTGCATTCTCAGTTAGTTGCAGAATATGAGTCAATATCTAAGGATACCAAAAGGTATGAATTACTACATTATTGTTAGAGATGTGCTATGCATATTTGGTGTATAGAAAATTGAATTGTGGATACATTGTCACATTTTATTCTTTGGCAATTAATTAATTGGCATAAGCTTCGCAGTGTCAAGAGATATTCACAATTATACTGCTCCACATTTTTTAATTAAAAAAATATACAAAAACAAGAAAAATTGGTAAACAATAGATCCTTTATTGTTCATTTTCAGAATTAAAAAAACAAACCATTGAAACTGTTTTCCCTTCAAAATCAGTTTTATTTCCTCCCCAAAAATAGAAACAACAATGTATTTGTAATATTCTTCACATTTTTCTCTCTTAGGATTCTATTTCTGATGGTTACATGTCCAGATTAATCTCTTGTCTTTCTTAAAGAGCATTTATATAATTATTATTTCTCCTTTCTCTCCACTTCTTGGAGCTTTCTTCCCTTTCGCCTTCCTTATTGGACTGCTTTGCAGCTCTAGAAGCCAGAGTGTAGATAACAGATGAATTATCTGATACTTTAAAGTCATGTCTAGACATGTTGTAATAATGCAAAACTACAAGAAGTCAAAATCAGCTTCGTTGAAAAACCGAAGTCTCACCTTTTTCTTTACGTAAATCAGATTTGTTAACTCAGCTCACCTCACGTGTCGTCTTCACACCTCTGCTCACCTCCCTTGTCACACCACCGCATCATGCCTCACCTCTTTCTAATGTATATCACTGCTCTCCATCTCGTCTGCTTCACTCTGTCACCTCACCTCCCCTCTCACCACCACAGCAATAAAACACAAGACTTTCTCTCCACACCTAATTACCACAACATTCCACATCTCCACCACTCCTGAACTCGAGTGATCCATTGTGTCATTTTATTCTCCTTTTACTTATAACCTTTTGAGTTGTAAATTTCTTATACTAGTATGTTGTATGTTTGAACTAGGAATTTCTCATACTTTGTTATTCTTTTGTTACTATTTTCTATTTCTTTTTTTATTATTATTATTATTATTATTATTATTATTATTATTATTATTATTATTATTATTATTCCACTTGACAGATAGTGTCATTACAACACTTCTTTCTTATTATGGTAATGCAATAAGCCCAAATAGCTCCTCTGTTGAAGACATGAAACATGCTGTGTGAGCCGTGTGGTTTCACAAGAGCTCAACAGATGAGAAACCAATGCATTCTCTTTGCCCTAAAGAACCAGATACCTGGTACCCATATAAAAAACAGACACAAAAACAATGTACCAGTGGCACTCAAGTAAGCTATAAATTCCAAGATCTAAGTGACCCAAATCTCCTAAAAAGGTATTGGTGGTATGACGCAAAATGTTAATGAAAATGGGAAATGTACATTCCATTCCAATATTTTGAAAGTGTGCCCTAAGACTGGCTTTTTGGAAACATAATTGTTGAAATTGGCATTAAGATAGTGTTAATACTTTTAACAATGGTATGGGCCTAAGAAAAAGTAATGGAAAGACTGGCAGTACCAATGTGACATTATTACACGATCAAGTGCTTGAAGAATGAGGATGTCCGAAGAGTGTGCTCATCAGAGAAAAAACAAAATTGTGAACAAAAGAGGCAAGAAAAGCAAGGAAAAGGCTCAAATTGGATATTGAAGCACAGAAAAGGAAGGAGGACTCACTTATGGATCTGGCCAGTTTTAAGCAACACACGCCCTTCTAATATACTGTAAAATGATTTTCAAATTTTAACATACATTTTTCTCAAAATGGCTATTTTTGAAATGGTTTCCCAGATAACTTTTTTCTCATTAATGGATCTTCTTCAAAATTTTCTGGAAACGTTCTACATTTTGACATGAACATTTACTTGAATGAAATCTTTATATTGAAAATTGTAGACAATATGAATTTGTAATTATTTCAAAAAGTAAATAATGTAAATAACAAATGGAATAATATTTTTAAAATGTTTTCAGAATTAGTTTTATGATTGTAGTAAATGTTGAAACTTGGTCTTCTACCTTCATTTCCAAATAAAAGTATTAAATATTGATTACAACTTGTGTTACTAGAGAAGCCATGGAAAGAAGCATTGTTGTAGTGTACATTTAACATTGTTAATTAAGATTGTTATAATCATAATTTTTATTCAAACTGATATTTTTTTATTCTCTGAATGGTTATTTATACATAGTGAAAAATTTATGGTAATAGCTTGTAAGTTTAGCAAAGAGAAATTATATAAGAACCACAAAATTTACCATTAGATAATTGAATGTACCCCCCTTAATTTTTCAAATTATATACGTGGTATAGTTTACATATTACAAAACATCCTCGAAAATTTCCTTGACAGATGAAAATTTTGTCCACATCAATGCACTTTTAACTTTGTTCAAGTATCAGCTCTGTTGTTTGTTTGAGTGCGTGTTGATGGTTACATATGAAAGTATCTTTGTCAGTATGCAGTATGAATGGAAGAAATTGGTTATTATAGCTCGACCACTTCGAAAAAAAAACTTTGACTGTGCATGTGTATAAAGTGGTGGAGGGGAAGTATCCCTCTCTTAGAGGCACCACTTCGCACTTCAAACACATTTTCATGAAACACTGCGGTGACCATAGTCTTTGAGTACTACTTGGAAGCTATGCTCTGCTTTTTGAATAATGTTTTTCCTGTTCTGAACATGTTGATGTGCTGCTGGGATGAAAGACAAGCCTTACCTAGATGAAAGGTAGCCTACCATGTTCACGAAATGTCCTGAACGTATTAGGAAATGCTCTATTAACTGGAATTCAGTGCAGAGGAAACTGTCAACTGTATTTTTTACCAACAGCAGTGGCACTACCAACACAAAGGTCCCTATGTTCAATGTACCAGCATATTCTCTAATTTTGAAGATGGGCAGCATTTTCTACAACACGCTTACAATGTAGTACCAATGTTCAAAATGACCAACTTGACATTTCGTGGAATAAGATGCTTCAGAAACTGGTGCTGAGGAGGGGGAGTAAAAGGCAATATTTAGAAACAAAACCGAGACTTTTACAGTCAACTATCTCTTATTTTCAGAATTGGTCATGTTTTCACATAAACTCTTGCTTACAATGTCAAATCCTGTGTCCTCCCAAAATATTTACATTTCCTCTGAAATACCTGTATTGTTACTATATTTTTATAAAGTCAGAACTTTTTTCTGTTTATTCATTAGCAATTCAATCTTATCTTGCTTATTGCTTTTGGCTTTATTTCAGATCTGCATATACTCGTCGAATAATGGAAATTATTGGAAATATTCGGAAGCAGAAGGAAGAAATAGATAAAGTTATAAATGATACCAGAGAGTTGCAGAAAGAAATCAATAATTTAACTGGAAGATTAGATCGCTCTTTTACTGATGCAGATGAACGTATTTTTAGAGTAAGTCTCTCACATTAGGACTTCATGTGAAATTGAAATTTTTTGCCACATATAGTTTGTAATTCAAAGGAATATTCAGTTACATATTATTGATATCCACACTTTGATTGGTGTCTTAAAGGAAAGTGAACATTCAATGTTTTCTCAATAATGCTAATGTAAGGTTTACAATAATACGTTTTCAGGGAGTTTGTTAAGAAATGAGTAGGCCATGTGTTTTCAAGCTGGTGGCAGATAATATCTGTTGCCACTACTGACAGTCCTAGAGCTATATGAATTTTCCTTTTACCTACTTAAATGCATTTCTGACAAATGTTGTAATTTCTTATAATAGGGCATTTTTGGTGACCAAAACCGTTAAAATTTTTTCTTTCCCAATGAAAATTGTTTATAAGTATCTCGCTTAATGATGAAAAAGAATTTTTCTTTCCTTATGTTTTTTCTTCTTTTTTTTCTCTGTCTTGTAAAGTTCTGATATTTGGTTCTTCTATTAGATGAATTTTTAAATTTTTTATATTAGATGTGATTTGATTTATTTTTCATCAAAGAATGGGAAAAACTGTATGTGACTTTTGAAGAGGACTATAATCTGTTCATATTTTCTTGAGCTTTAGAGTCTTGTCCCCCCACCTATTTACTATGTGTAGTTGAGCGATTAATAAAAGTACCAACAAAGTGAGAATAGCAACATTTGAAAACTTGAAATTTTCTCTCCCCACTTATAAAAAACTGAGGTGCATTGGTAAACAAACTATAATTATTTTTTTTTATGATTAGTATCAAAATTGCAACCTGCATCACCAGCTTGACTCTTACCACTACTAGCAAAAGGAGAACTAAATAAAACATGTTTAGTGAAGCTACATTTTTTGTTGAGAAGCTAAGCAAGGGACTCTCTCAGCTTTTACTCAATTGATCAGGGGAACTGGATAAAAAACTGATCGAGATGGGGTCATTGACCCAGAAGTTATGTACTTGTTATAGGCATATTTAATCCTTTTTTAACATGTTCAGTACAAATTCTAACTAATGCATTGAAGATCATTATTACAATATTTCCAGTTTTGATGGTCGGTAAGTCCTTATTTGTAGAGAAACAGTAGTGCAGCAGAAAACTTTGTGCTTAAACTTGTGTGTCAATTTTAATTGTTTAATGTCATCTGGCATTGTGTAGTAAAGTAATGTACATGTATTATCTGTGGATTTCTCATAGTGAGCTGTTGATACTGACACCTGATGAGTGAGATTCCTATATGTGTTGTAATTATAAATATCTGAATAGCATGCAAATATGTTCCCATCCTCTAAGTCATTCAGTTTTGACAAAACTACAGATTTGTAAATAAATAAGCAAGGCAATGGTAAGGTTCCAAGCTCTGTGAAGAGAGACGTGCAGGAATCGCATGAATATTATTTCTATTTTATTTATTTTTATTTATTTATTTATTAAATAATGGTTATTATTTATATTATGTTATTCAGGGAATTGTACGTGGTCCAGATTTTATTTTGACTCCTCTTATGTTTGGTTATATGTGAGTGTGATTTAAGAAATTTTTGTGTCACATCACAAAATCTCATATTTGATTTCCAGATTATTACACTTCACCCCATCCCATGCACTGTTCATTAAATCGTGCTTCAATTGTCCTCGTCTACTCTAAAATTGTTCCATTTCATCGAGTTGTTTTCTTTCTTTTCTCCAAAAGTATATACCTCAGCTTGAAGACCTGTGACAATGACCAAGTGCTCATTTAGGCTTTAATGTGCTCTCAGAACATGAGGGGTAATAACATCGTCATCATTAGTTAACACAATTTTGCTGCAATTGAAAATTTTATATTGCAGCCATAGGCCCTTTAAGTTCATGAACCTGTGTCACTTTTGCCTAACTGATCACATCCCTCACATATATTACTCCTCCACCCATCTGTCCAAACAGTTTCTGGGGTAAATTGAGAAATTAGGAGTAGATGACAGTGAATCAGGAATATCAAGAAATCAGTGATGATTCTGTTATCATTTTTGTCTGGATTAACTAAGAGGAATTGATTGAATTTAGGTATAAGATATTTGTTAACCATCTTAGGATTGGAAGGGCAACACATTAATACTACAGTATTCACTTCCTTTCTCACTCTTAAGCTGCAACTTGGATGGTAATTAGTTTGGCAGTTTAATTCAGCACTGTTTTTATTTGTAAATTTTTTTCTGCAATTTAAAAGTCTGACTTCCACAGGATGTGTTTCATCAGAATATTATGCCTTATCTCATGTGGTAATGTTCATTTGCAAAATGCATGTAACAAGCTGCACAAAGGATGACTAAATTTCAAAGCATTGTAAATGTGTACCATAATTAACTTCATTTAATGTTCATTTCATATTTACAGATATTTCATTTGGGGTTTCACTGAATTGAGTCTCACAGAAATTTTGTTATCATAACATCAGCTAATTGCATTTTGTTCATTTATAATGGTGTATCTGATTACTACTTTGAAATGCAAAAACACATTGAAACTGTTTTTCTTTAGTTTAGTATTAATTTGTTGGAACAAAACTAATTTGACATATCTGAAATCATACCACTTGTTGTTTCTGTTTTGCAGAAAACATTTGTATCATCAGCAAACAGATCTAGACATGCTTCTGTTTCTAATGAACTGGGGCATATCATTCATGTTTAAAAGAAAGAGGATAGGGTGTAAGATAAAACAGGGTGGGATCCCATGCTCAGTTAACAAAAAATTGGACAACTGAGTTATTGATTTTTTGTGCCAGTATGATATTTCTACTCTTCACTATCAGCATTTAAGTTACGATGATATCCAATATCACAAATTCCATATGGAGATAATTTTGAAAGCAAAATGTTATAATAGTCAATAATATGAAACGATTTAGAAAGTTCTAAAAATGTTCTAGTAGCTGCTTCATGTTGTTTCATTGATAAAGCAACATATTTAAGAAAATAAAACGTGGCTGTAGATTTTAGTTTTCGAAATCCATGTTGAGAGTGTGAAAAGGCTTTCTAATATCTTTGAGAAAACTGATGAAAGAGAAATTGGATGAGAATTTTGAAGTTAATTTTTGTTGCATTTTAATTGCGGAATGTTTGCATGGGTCCACCTAGTAAGTATTGTTACTCCTGCATTGGATCTCTTGTCATCTACTCCTCAGTATACTATGAAGTAGGGGTCAGAATCTACCTTTTTCTTTTGTGTTTCTTTTATTATTTAGGGTTTTATTTTCCTTTCTTTTAACTCTCTTTCAAGTTCATTTTCTTTATATTATTTCTCTAGCATTCCATGTTGCTATCTTTATTATTTCTTCTCTCTTTTTGTGTCTTTCTTTCTTCCCTTTTACTGTTTTGATTCTATCTTGACTCCCAATTTTTTTCCCCTTGGTCTTCAATGGTATCACATACGCATTCCAGGACTGTTGTCTGTAGTTTGATTTTTGAAGTATATTAGCAAGTTTGATAGTTCGTTGATTTTCCTGTGGTCTGGAGAAGCAGCGCACTAACACACCTTGAGGGCCAGAACTTTCCCTCCCTCCTCTCTGGTTTTCTGTGTTTTGTGTATTGTTTTGTAGTTCTGTTTGTTATATTTATTGTGAGCTTCTTCTCAACCATTATGTTATCAGTTAGTTTTTTATGCATTGATTGTTGATGCTTTTGTTTTCTACTTTATTGACATATTTCATGCTTTCCTCTTAATGAAATTAAGGCTTAATGAAATTAAGGCTTAATGAAAAAGCATCCCCAAATTTTGAAGAAAGTTTTTCAAAATCGCAGCGCCTCGAGTCGAGCCAGATCCATATTTCGTTTGAAATATCAAAATCGATGTTCTGCAGCATTACATAACTTTCCCTATCCAATGTATATTACTACACATCTTCAAATTGCACATAATAGAGTATGTGTACAGGAAAGTAAAATGTAGTCATGTAAAAATGTAATTCCATCAGGGAATGGATGTAGTTTGATATTTCAAAGAATTTGATCACCTCTTCGATCGCCAAAAAAATGTTAAGCTATGTGGTATGACATTAAGTTATCTAATTTAATGCTTCTTTTTGTATTCTTATGTTAAGGATGCCAAGAAGGATGAAGTAGCACGCCGAGCTTACAAGCTTTTAGCAACCTTGCACTCAGATTGTAGTGAATTAGTGCAAATGGTGGAAGAAACAGGGGCCACTGTTAGAGAAATCCGTGATTTGGAAGAACAGGTATTAGCATTTCAATAAAAAACAGTTATTTTTATTGTAGAAGCAATTCTCCAGCAATAACTGTAATTTGAAAGTCTGACTATTAGTTGTTTGCCACTACTTGTTCCTAAGTTTTTAGGTTTTCATTTCAAGATAGAAATTTATTTTTCTTATTTATTTAAATATGCTTCAAATTTATTGAGGTTACTGAAGTTTGTTATCTTGCTTTAAGAAAGAGTCACAGAAAACATATTTGAAATTAACACACAACAAAAAAGAGGAAAATCCCTTTGTTGAACCTACCAACAAAACTAAACAATCTGAACTCTTGAACCAATCACAGATTCCTTGTCTTCTCTAGGATGATGATATTGTTCTTCCTTATTGTTCATCTATGTCATTATCTGACTACTGGGACTTCAGAACAACAAATAATTGTGAAAATCATTAAGTGCAACATGTATAAAATTAATGGAGTTTCACTATATTCCATTGTCTAATTGAGTCAGTTTGAATATTATTATTTTTTCCTTTTTGAAGCTAATGGTTTAAAGCAAATAAGATAATTCTAATTATTACTTTCCAATCCAATTTTCAAGACTGTGGTGTAATGAATGAACAATCAAATGGTGAATGAATGAATGAATGTTTGAATATCTTTCTAATATTTGCGAAGTATATAAAAGGTTCTAAGGTTGACTTTCAATCCCATTTCATGTATTTTATTGTTGACATGGTGTATAGCATGTTAACACTATTATTCTCGTTGTGATGCATGGATTTTGATTTTTCAGATTGAGATTGAAAGCGCAAAGAATGTTGGAGCTAACTTAGAGCGTGTGTCTGCTGATTTAAAACAAATGAAACAAGAAAATGCTGCATTAACTGCACAATTGAAGTCCAAGTTGCAAAGCAACAATGTAAAAACTGTGTGATTATTGATATGTTATGAATATCTGAAGTATTTAAATGTTCGCTACAGCTCTGCATAAATATAGAGGACTGTTTATAATGATCAGAATAAGCTTTTCATACAATTTGAAGAAATATTGCTGTAAATATAACACATAGTTTAACTGGTAGTTTTATATAATGAAAATGATTGTTGAAATGTGTTGTGTGCATGTCTCTGTAAGTTTCCAAAGAAAGGGAAGAAGCAAATTTTGTGTAATTTTTTTATGTATTGACATGGAATTTTTCTATGTACATATCAAGCATGATTTCTATGAATGATGGTTTTTATGACTGATTATACATGATAATTAATATACAGATTCAATGTTGTGTATTCTTGCATTGATGTACATGATGAATACAGTATTTATAGTAGTATGTTATTCAGTTTTGTTTTTACTAATTAGCTCACAAGAACACCAAATGACAACTCATTTTGTACACAACTGTTAAATATTAGTTCTATCATTTTCTAGGTGAGGGCTATAGCATAATTAAATTACCCTTTTTTGACTGAATATTCACCTATATTTGTCAAAGTACATATCAGATGTTTAAAGTAAAAATGGTAGGTCTAGTTTCAAAAATATAAATTAAGAGAAAATTGCATGTAACAATATTGCAAACCAACTGTGCGACTTTCTAATATATGCTCATTCATAAATTACTTAATTCGAAAAGCAGAGAGTGGAAATTTAAAGCAGCATTATTCTGTATTGCATGGTGTCAGGGAAAGGGTATCGTTTAGTGTTGTGTCACTGAATTTATTTTTATTTTTCAATATTTACTGAATTATTTCTTTTAATACAGTTTTATTCTAGTGTACCAGAGGGAAGAAAAGAATCAGTGGATTGAGTCTATTATCACTCAGCATTCAGAACCAATAGTCTTCCGATGTTTCATCAAAATGAATTTCACCTCTTCAGAGAGCTTATGTCATTAATTTAGAAACATTTACCTTTTTGAACATAAATTTGGAAAATTTGTATATTTTGGACACAAAATTGGAAGAACTGTAAAACTTAAATAACTTGACAGTCCTTGAAGTAGTAACCTACTGTAAACAGTCCACAGTCGAAACTAATTTTTGGATCATTTGGCAGCCACATCAGTCTAATACCAAGATTACTAAACATTAAAATATCAAGAAAGCTAATTCAAAAAATGAAGCTAATTAAATAATATTAAAAATGTAAGAAGTACTGTTTGAAGAAACTGGCTATTAACCTCCAATGCTGCATGTATTCATGCACATATAGTATATCCTCCGACCAAGCATTGGTGTAGATGATATCAGGGGCCCTGGTTTACTTACTTATATTTCATGTATTTTTCATAGTGAAATTTTGCATACATTTTAGAAATTCGATCCTTTCAGTGAAATAATTTTTTTAGAAGCTGCTAGCAAAAGGTAAGAAAGCTGAACATTATGAATTCAACAAATAGCTAGACAGCATAATTCCAATGTAAACTGCATATATTTATTGCTTGACACTCATTGTTAGTGTTTATGGTAGGTTGTTTTTGTGATAAATTGGGGGGTGTATATGCAATGAATTTCTTATTATTAATTTTAGAGCAATTTTAATTTTTTAGGCTTGTGTTTAATGGATATTGTAACACCCCGAGTGCACGTTAGCGAGGAGAGTGCTGCGTGACCTTGGGTTACTTATTATATTCAAAATATCCGTTAAATGTGTGACAAAAAAAAAAAAAAAAATACTCAAAAGAATGGTGATCTAACATATGACTATATAAATATAAAATAGATTTATCTTTTTACGCTCATCAAGATAGACTTACAAAAATATGTATAGTTTCGTTTGAAAAAACAAGCTTATCTCAACATCTTGTAAAATACAAGTAATGAAATGGAAACAAATTCATTCATCAGTTATCCCCATTCCCTCGTGCACTTCATGAGAACTGCATAACAATAAATTCAACTGTTCAAAAATTACAGGAGATGCTAAAGTTACATGGTTCACCCTATATATTATATATGTGTATAAATTTTTTACTTATTATAATTTAAAAGTGAGGCCAACATTTATGTAATTATTTAGGGGAGATGCAGCTTGTGATACAGGAATAAAGGGGCATCCAGGACGATGCAAATTTGCAATACATAATTTACGGAGACTCAAAATATTTATATCTGGAGAATTTATTCATAATTAATTTTTGAGTGAAGTTCGAGAATCTCTTTTTGAAATAAGAAAACACCTCTAGCTTGGGATAGTGTGTAGTGTTGCATAAGTCAAGGATTTGTTATTTAGTGATACCCATTTATTTTCATGTTTTCAGCTAAGTCTTCATCTGTAATGTATAAATATTTACATTCTCCATCTTTGTAATTTCTAATGTCCATATTATTGTGTTTTCTCCCTTTCTTGCACAGCCAATTCCATCACTCATTTTCTAATCTGCACTCATTGAATATAAATTATTTTTATAACTCCCTAATCTCTTCTGACCCCAATTTAGAATCACACACTAATACAAATTTTAAAATGACATTACTTGATTTACATCAACTCAAGACAAATTATTAATACAGTAACAAGTACAACAACCATCAAGTACAACAGGTAAGATAATAATTTTCCTCTATTTGTATGAAGAAAGACTGAAAAAGTCAGGAAAAGGAAAGCTACTCTTAAATTTAGTACAACTGAATTTCAGCACTAACGTAACAAAGCTTAACAAATTTGAAGGTGTATTCTTTGTTGTGACCACTACAGGCCAGGAGAATATTAGAGAAAAACGGCGAATTTTAGACCGAAAATAAACTTATTGTGGGGTCCTGATAGCGAAAAATGGATAAATGGTGTACCAATTATATTGTAATCCTAATTCCTCAAACATATGGTGTAGCCAACCTCCAAATTTTATGGCTTCTTGATACCGAAAAATCGATTGACAGCAAAACGTCTGTCCGTCTGTGGTCAACGCTAGCGCCTGAACCGGTCAGCTGATTTACTCCAAAAATGTTCCGTGAGCGATCTGAACGAACTCGAGGCTTTGGGAGTTTCGAACGGGTATTTTAATCTGTAAGGCCACACGAAGCTTCCAAAACATTTTCAAAATTTTCTAAAAAATGGCTCTAAAGTTTTTGGTTAATCTTTACTCTTGGTTAGCCGAAAGGACGGATACGAGAATGGTGCAGGTTTCATGTTCGTTAAAGTCCCTGATTTTTCGAAAATGCAAAAATTAAATATTTTTATTGGGCGCCTTCCTACAATTATAATATTGAAGATAGCCTTTTGCCTAAATGAAATCTGTTGTTCAAAGACATCTTGAAATAAGGTCGTGTTCAATTTTTCGATAATGTGAGTAGTTTTCGCGTAATTTTAGGTGAAATAAAGGCAATTTTTTAAACTCTTTTCTCAAAAACCCTCCAATACTTTTCTTTTCGTATGTATCGATGCAAGGTAGAGGGGGCCTTAGAGGAAGCCAAGACTAGACCCATTTTCTTCGAACACAATGTATTTTCGAAAATTGCAAAAAGTTAAAATTCCAAAACTGCAAAATTGAAGAGAGTTTTGACTCAAAGTCTGTTGTAAAAATTTAGCTCTTCAAAACGTACAGTTTTTTGAAGAAACTAGTAGTTTTCGCGTATTTTGTGCTTGAAAATAATGCGATTTTAAAAAAATAAAAAAAAAAAATCTTGTAAAACGTTTCAAATATTATCTTTAATTTTTTCGTGGATACAAGATGGGACGCTTAAAAGAATGGCTCGGGTCTCGATTTCGTTGAACTCTTCGACTTTTTGAAAATCGTGAATTTTGTAATAATATGAGAAAGTATGTGTTGTAGTTGTTTTTTTTTTTTTTTATGAAACGTTGCGTTAACATGTTCGAGAGAGGTATACGGACGAATGGCACTAATTCTCCAGCCATTAGTATGAGAGAAGTAAAATGTAGTTTCGAGAAAAGGGCGCAATTTGTAATAAATTCCGTGTAAAAGTTACCGCTGTCCGAATCTGGCTGATTCCCGAATTAGCCGGATGATGTTCACATTTACCATAAAGAGGGGAAATAAAGTCTAAAGTTGAAACAGCTTCGAAGCATACCTGATTAATTGATTTCACACACAAGGTGTCAGACTCAAAGGCTTGACACATGTATATCCATGTATGTCAACGCGCTGCATCCCGATGTAAAGCCAGAATTACGCCATCACACTTAATTTTTTTATTAATCGCGAAAAAGCACCATGAAATGTGTAAAAATGTTAGAAATATGCAAGCATTTGTGACCTAACTAGTGGTGCTAAAACAGCACATGTTTCTCACCTTTCGTAATAGTTATGTAATACTTTTTATACTACTAATGTAATCCAATATTTTTAATAAATTTTAAAAATTAATGATTGTTTAATCATTTGAGAATTTAGCTTTTCCTTTTCTTTTACATAAAGTCAATGACATTTCCCAAACAAACTTTTCTGGGACATTTTCAAAACAAAAAAATAGCTCCAACGTTTTTCATTAAATTTTATTATTCGATAGTATGAAGGACATTTATGAGAATGGCGTGAGTCTCATTTTCGTGAATAATCCGGATTTTTCGAAAGTTGCCAAAATTCAATACTTTTCTACATTTTAATTTGTATCCAACAAAATGTATATTATAATTTGTATTATATCCATCAAATATCAGCTTTGCTGAAAATCTAGTTAATATCAAAGATAAGATTTTCCAGAAGTCAGGGTCTTTCCATTGCTCTCAGTACACAGAGGGAAGTGTAAGAACTTTTGTGAAGAAACTTGTCGCTCGATTTGAATGAAGCGCGCTACGCGCACGGGTTTGCCGACTTGCGCGTTTCCGTCCCGATCCTATAAAAAGCGCGCGAACGTCGGCCTTCCAGAAAGTGGCGTGTTATTTTGCTTGTTATTAAAATGAACGGAGAATGACCAAAGGGTTAAATAAAGCCAAAATATGGCTTCATATGACGCGTGAAAATTTCATAATTTTAGTCATTGTAGATAAAATCATGCTTATTTTACATGGAAATAACGCAAAGAAAAAATGACGTCATAAACATCCGGGTCCGAGTCATTGGCAATTTACTGAAACAAGAATATCGATTACCCGACGTATTAAACTGATTCTACTCTCCCTTCGGCCACTCCGTCTTTCTCCCGTGCCTTTCTAATGCTGATGTTACCGATAGGGCTCAGATGAAACGCTGTCGGTAAGTAGGGCGATCTTGAAGGTGCCTTTCCATCTATCGAATCCATAAATATGCACTCCTAGTATAAAGAAACACTATATGGATACGATACTAAAACGTGTTCTGTATTCAGGTTTAATAGCTTTAACTCGGACACACACAAAGTTGTCAGACCCTAAGACGGCACATGTTTCTCTATGTATGTCGACGAGCTGAATCCGAAGACAGAATTGAGCCACCACCTTCCATTTTCCTAATCGCGAAAAAACACCATAAAATTTACAATTGCACAATTTATTATTTATTTATTTATTTATTTATTTATTTATTTATTTATTTATTTATTTATTTATTTATTT
>BOPP01000088.1:3913483-3934712 GCA_017312745.1 Gryllus bimaculatus | reverse complement strand
TATAACGTACATTGATAGAACCAACAGCAGGTTTTCCTTATCGATATATCAATACCATGCCCACAACATATCGGGAAAATATCAAGAGAAGATCCAGAAGTATACAATCTCGCCTATGAAGTCGCAACTCAGTGAACTTCAGTAAAGTGACGACTGTGCCTATAATAATAATCAGCTACGGGAGTGATCCGAAATGACACTCGGGCACTGGAGTGTCTTCACTTGGATACCAGGAATGTATATAATATGCAAAAGACAGTAATTTTGAATACTGCCGTATTGTCAGAAGCCATCTGAACCTTCAGTAAAGCAACCACACACCTGCGGTCTCATACCTGTGTGTGGTTGACATACCGACCAGTTAGATACTGTGAATAATGTAAGACAATAATAATAATAATAATAATAATAATAATAATAATAATAATAATAATACTAATAATAATAATAATAGTTTAACAATGTTTTTCATTAAGTATATTTTTTACTTACTACGTATTTTTATTTTCTCGCTCTTACGTAACAAGAGGAAGTAATGTAATCTTGCGCCGGAAAACAGCGAATTTTCGACTGAAAAACTCTTATTGCCCAACCCAGGTGAGGAAAAAATGGATAAATTCAGTTGCTAAATGTATAAAAAAAATCCTCTAACACGTGGTATAGACAGAATTCATGTTTTGTGGGTACTTCATACCGAAATATCGATTGACAGCAAAACGTCTGTCTGTCTGTCTGTCTGAGCACAACGCTAGCGCATAAACCGTTCAACCGATTTTCTCCAAAATTCCTCAATTGTTCTAGCTGATGTCGCGGACCCTGGAATTTGAAACCGAAATTTTAATTATGGGAGGTACTTTACATGAATCCTCGGAGACATTATCAAAATTTTCGAAACAATGGCTCCAATGTTTTTATTTTATTTTGTTGTTGAAAGGACATTTAAGAGAACGGTCGATTTTCGTTAACATCTCCGATTTTAGAAAATTGAAAAACAAAAAAGGAAAAAAAAAAATAAAACTTCAAAATTGGAGATAGAGATTATTGTCTCAGACTAAGTCTTTTGTGAAAAATTTGCTCTTCAGAAAGGGAACAATTTTTTGAAATAACCAGTAGTTTTGGGGCACTTAGCGATTGAATTTTCCAAAAAGTCTCAAAAACTGTCCCAATTTTTTCTTTAAATTTTCTTCACTTATGCAATAAGAGACGATAAAAATATGGTGCTAGTTGTATTTTCGGGTATTGCTGTTTTTTAAAATAAAAAATTAAAACTATTAAATTGATATTGAAATCTATAAAATTGATGATTGAGATTTTTGCCTCAGACAAAATGTTGTACAAAATAATATCTTTAAAAATGATTATGTACAATTTTTTGTAAAAGTAAGTCGTTTTCGAGTAATTTCTGTTTGAAATTAACGAAGTCGGCGTCCATATCGATAACACTGTAATATTGCGAGAAAGTATGTGCTGTTGGAGCACCTCTAGTTTTACTTATACTTGTTTATTCTATAATATCATCTCTGATTGCAGTGTAATTTTATTTTTAATACTTTAATTCTAAACAATATCATCGAAATTTGATTTTCATTTCAAAGATAAATATTATAATATAATTCATTATTAATTAGCCATTATTAATGTAGCATTCTTATATTATAATATTATTTTTTGTTCGTATACGATATTATTTATAAATATTACGCGAAACGTCGTGTTCCATAATTACATGGACAAGAAAACATTTGTTTGAAAAATTGTTTCCTAATTACAAAACTAGTGGTGCTACAGAATGGCACAGACTTCCCCATATTGGTTTACTATTTCATTTGGTCTCGGCTAGCTATACGAACTCGCCCCATACTCTTGCCAGCTGACATCTATCACCGCCCTAAGTCCATTTCTCTAAAAAATGTCTTAATTTTTAGTTTCTAATAGTAGAAGGAAATATTATTTTAAGAATATTAAAGAACAGTAAAACCTCGAGCTAAATGGCAATTTTCTTTGAAAAATTTTGAGCCATTTTTACGAAAATGGCACCTAGCGCTTCTGTAAATTCGAAATTTAAAGTTATTTTTCGCGGAAAATTTTTGAGTTTTTGAAAACCTTCATTAGAAGTCATTTAAATCTCTTTAACTTATAAATACAATAGTGTTTACAAATTGCTGCAAATATGCATATTAAAGGAGCGAGAGATCTAAAAACATACATTTGTGTAACTTTTGAAAAAAACAAAAAAAATCCTGGAAATGAATTTTACGTCATATTAAAGAGTGCAATCAGTACTATCTGTTCGAAAAATATGAAGAACAATTTGTAGCCGTTTTTGAGAAAATAGCGTTTTCTGAAAACGCGGAATTTTGAGCCAGTTTTCACAGAAGAGTTTCACAGTTGAGTTTCCAGAAACTTTATGAAACATTATTTAAAAATTATTTCCCTGCGCGTCAACTGTTATGGATTTTTGCCCCGCTAGTGTAGCGAATGTATTTTCCTGGCTGGCGGCGGTGATTTTCTCCCAGCTGGATGGTGAGATTCCGTCGCTGCCCTACACATCAACTTGAAGGGAATTTTCCCTTCCAGGTATCTCCACGGTCAAGGAACCGCCCCAGTCGGGACCAGCTCAAAGCTTCAGAAGCCTCCCGACATGTGTGGTAAATGTAACTGTGTGTTTACGGGGGAGGAGAGCACAAGGAATAGAAAGGAAAGATCGTGCACAATCCGTGGGCCATTTGCAAGGTCACTGGTAAATGCCTGGTATTGATAGGAAAAACTACGGAAAATACCGATCAGATTCGCCGGCCGCTAGTGTTCTCCTCGGGACTGCGCCTCTTTTCGATATAATCTACTTCCCCACGTGTAGCTAGTACTGGCAACCCGCTACCGTCGCGAGCCGTCGGACCTCCCGATCAGAGCCTCTACCACCAGCGGTAACGCTGGCTCTGAGCTAAATACAGGGGATAACGAATTGATAAAATATTCATTCTCGTCTTTCTACATACAGGGAAAAGAGAGGAGAGTATTGTTATCGTGTGGCGGAAATCGGCAATTTTTTGATAGAAAATCTCTACTGTCGGGTCTTGATACACTTTTTGGGAGGGGAAAAAGAGTAATTTTGGCGTAATTACTGCTTGAAGTTAGTACAATTTATAAAATAAACAATTACTGTATCTTTGTGACGTACTGCCAAAACAATCGATTATATTTCTTGCAGTAGAATACTGGAAATAATTATTAATTTCGGCACAACATCAACGAAAACACTATATCCACAAAAAAATTTACCCACAGAAAATAACACACATGAAAAATATATAACGTTATTGTAATGTATGAAAACGAGTTTGTAAGAGATTATTATACAGAACAATTATGTGCAGTCAGCAAATGGTTATCTTTCTACCCGCAAATTCCTAACGCTCGGGTTCAGCGGTTACGAAACGAAGCCGTACGTCGCCCAAGAACTGAATCGGCAAGAATAAGTCCTCTAAAATGCAATACATGCAACCATTACTCATGTGACGAGGTGGCCGAGTGGTTAAGGCGTTGGACTGCTAATCCAATGTGCTCTGCACGCGTGGGTTCGAATCCCATCCTCGTCGATACTTTTAGTCGGTTAATAATTGCAAAATTAATGACTAAAAGTTGTACAAAGTTATCTCAATACTACAGTTCAGAAGTATTAAAAAACTCCTCTGTCACTCTATCAGTGAATACCCAATTTTAGCTGGATTTTCCATATGGCAATTGTGTAGTGAACCACTTGCACGTCAATTTAAAGCTGAGGAGAACGCTGCACCTAGACGTGGAAGTGCAGAAGACCCGCCGAGGCGTGAGTATAAGCAAAACTTAAAGAAGCAAAATGTGTTCATACGATTCACCGACTGAGTCTGTATAATTACGTCCGCACTTGTAATACAACATTTAGGAAGTATGTTCGCGGAAATAAAATATCTGAAACTGAACGTTTCTCGAAAAGTGGTGTATTCCCAACACCTGGGTTAAATGAAGTATTTGGGTGAATAGTGTGAAGGGAAGTCTGAATGGGATTATTCGCCTGGAATTATCCGTGCTGGTCCAATTTTCGGCGAACTCTGTATTTCCGATAAATGCAAAAACACGACCATTGCAAAAGGACAGTATTGATGATAGAGATTTTTTAACGAAAATGATCTAAAAACACAGATCTTTAAATAAGGTCATGCACAGTTTAAAAAAGGAGTATTTTTCTTGTAATTTCTACTTGAAGTTAAAGCAATTTATAAAAAATACATTTTCTCAAAGATAGCTCCAATTTTTTCTTTAATTTTTTTTCATGGATAGAGAAAAGGACTATTAAAAAATTACACAGTTCTCATTTTCATTGAACACTGAATTTTCGAAAATTGCATAAATTAGAAATAATGGCATAAAAGTTTAATTTTTAAGGGTCCGGAGAAACCCCCATCTCCTAGCGACTGTCTGGTATAACAGCCTTGATCTGTAAATGCGAAGAGTCTGAGTTCGAATCTCGACACGGAAGAAAATGGGTCGTTAGAGCGAAATATTACCTAGTAGAAAAATACTTATTTGCGAGACAAGTGGGTATTGTTAGACATATATAAACAAAATAAGGACTCTTGTTAAGAATTTTATTTAACTAGACGAATGAATTTTGTTTTATAGATGGAAAATAAAAATATTTGAATACCACGTAAAGACCCACCGTTAACTAGTTTTTTTAGCTTGTACCATCAGATCGCCAAGGAATGAAAAATTGAGACAAGAGTGAATATAAAAAGCACAATTAAACAATTAGCAAGATCAAAACTATAAAAATTCACATTATAGACATATATCTATATATCTCGTTTCAGTGATCGCTAACAATGTCAAACATTTCCTCATCTGAGAAGGACGAAAAGTCTGTGGTAAATTAGGCAACGCTGTAATGTCCTTGAGATTGGCATACCTTCGCAGTGCTCATGCTTGTTCAAATTTTCGTTGATTGGATCATATAAATCTGAGTATCATTTAGACCCACAGTAATAAAATTATAAAGATAGAAGAGATAAAATCTTTAAAAGAGATTTCCATGTCTTTTGTAATAGTTTATCTTGATGAAAAGAGGTTTAAATGTTTTGGAAAATAGACAGGAGATCCATTCAAAATGCTTTATACTGTGCAGGGGTGGCAGTTGGTTAGACAAGATATTGTGCTTTAGAGAAAAGGGATTTCTATTAAAATACTAATACTATCTAAGACTGAATTTATAATTTCTCTTACAATTTCGATTACATTTGCTGGTTTTAGATACTGTGGATTCCGAAGCACAATACTGTATTGGGCACTCCTGCAGAAAAAAACTTTTTTTAAAAAATCACTAATTGTGATAGAATAAATCCACTTTCAATTATAGTAAATTAACAAATTTATTCATTCAACTTATTTTAAATTCAAATATTTTAGTTCAATAAAATATTTGATTAATTATTATTATTCAGATAAAAACATTTCTTTAAGTTTTTAGGTCTGTCGCCTGTGACTGTTTCCCAGTAGACCAGGAGGCTTACACTTACAGATGCTCCTGATCAAAGTGATTCATTTGGAACATTAGTTGAATTGAGTTTTTCATTCAGTTCTCACAAATTTATCAAATATAACCTTTACTGAATATCTGGTTAATGTGCAAGGTAATGTGTTCCAGAAGTGAGGATCTTCTACTTGCGCTCAAAAGATCGAGAGGCATGTAAGAACTCTTGCCGGGGAGTTGTCTCTCGATTTGAATGAAGCGAGCTACGCAGTGTTGTCGAGTTGGGCGTTACCGTCCCGTTCCTCTAGAAAAAAGCGCTCGAATGCCTCCCTTAGGGAGTGATTTAAGCATACAATTTTGGAGAATTCCCACATTTGAAACGGTAGATGTTCTTCAAATTAGGAATATTGATTCTTCGAGATGGTAGCTACCTACAAAAGAGTTTTTAAAAACATTTTCAAGAGATAGTTTTTCCCACAATTTTAAAATTTCTGATCGGCTCTGTCGGGTCGCCATAAGAGCCCGTGTCAAAACGACAAATTTTACGATGTCATTTCTCAAACACTATACTGTGAAATCGTTTCAATTTCTACCATAACATAGAAGAATAGTTCATCTTTCGATTATTACAATAAAAAGGCATCTTAAACATAACACGTATCTTGCTCTAACCCCCTTAAGAAACCTGGTTGCAGGCAATTATTTCTTGGTACCCCGCTCCATTATCATTTTAACTAACTGTTCTCCGGTTAGAATCCTTAAGTACATATAACAAGTTCGAATGCAGCCAACCTGAATGGACAAGTCGGCTTAGAGCGGGTACTATCTCAGCGCTTCGCTCCGAAGGGTCGCGGGTTCGAAACCCGCCTGGGCACGTTGTTTGTCCTTGTCTCTTATGTATATGTTGTCGCGGAAGCGCTAGCGAGAAGCCCACGAGTGTGTTGGCGTCTAATGCATACTCGTATATGCGTCCCATCGGGACGTGAGAGGTAGTCAGCTGTCGGCTGTAAAAGCCCAATGCTGCTTCTCACCTTGTGAAGTCACTATGTCTTAGGGAGAATCCGCACGTTGTTGCCACTACCTTGCCCGCTCGCTAGAGAATTGTCAAAATCACGGCTACCTTTGTCAATATATGCGTGTACTGTAAAAAATGTTTATTCACATTATTATTATTATTATTATTATTATTATTATTATTATTATTATTATTATTATTATTATTATTGTCGAATTTTCTTTATTACCGTAAGTTTCTTATTCAAAGGGATCCTTTACATGCATTCTCTTGTACAATGAAATCTAGTGGTACTACAGATTGGCACAGACTTTCCCGTATTAGTTTTCTATTTCCTTTCGTCTCACTTAGCTATTCGAACTTGTCACATATTCTTGATATTACTATCTATCGCCGCCCAAAGTACATTTTTTGACGTTTTCATAATTTTTCGGAGTCCAAATTGTAGAGCTGAATATTATTTTAAGATTATTAAAGAACAGTAAAACGCTGTCCTAAATGGCAATTTTCTTTGAAAAATGTGGAGCTGATTTTAAAAAACTGGCGTTTAATCGCTACTGTAAATTCAAAATTTGAAGCTCTTGTTCACAGGAAATTTTTGAGTTTTCGAAAAACCTAATTTGAAGTCATTTTAAGTACATTAACTCACAAATACAATAGTGTTTACAAATTGCGGAAAATGTTCATATCAACGGTGAGAGATCTTTCAAACAATTGACATTTGGGTAATTCAAAAAATTAAAAAGTACACCAAAATTATACGTCATATTAAAGAGTGCAATTACTACTATTAGTTCGAAATGTTTGAAGAAAAAACTTAGAGCGGTTTTTGAGAAAATGGCGATTGAGCGTTTCTGAAAATACGGCGTTTTGAGCTAGTTTTCACAAAAACGGTAGTTTTCAATACTCTTTATATAAAATTATTTAAACCACATATACTCATAAATACAATAATGTGAACAAATTGCCTTTAATATAAATATTAATGACATGACAGGCAAATAAAGAAGTTACATTTTTGTAATTTTTGAAAAACAAAACAATAGAGCAATATGGCGTTTATGTCATCTTATAGAGTACATTTAGCACTATCCCTACCAAAAGTTTAAAGAAAAAATTAAGAGCTCTTTTTGTGAAAATCTTGTTTTTGTATTTTTTTAAAAATTGCACATATTGCACGCATAATTGCACGAAAAGGACTACAATTTTCAAAAAAATGTACATGACCTTAATAAAAGAACTCACTAAGGAGAACAAATTTTATTTGAAGGAAAAATGTCTTCAATTTTGTAGTTGTAGGAAACACCGAAAATAAATTCATACTTTTAAGTTTTTCAAAAATTCAGAGTTAACCGTCATAATAGGGCGTATGTCACTTTTCTAAGTGTATTTTACTCTGTACTTACAAGAAATTTAAAGAAACAAGTTAGAGCCGTTTTTGAGAAAATGTTGTAAATGTCCGCGGAGCTTCATGAAAAGTACCCACAAATTTTAAAGATTTGTTTCAAAATCTCAAAGATTCGACTTGAACCAGATCGGCAAGGGTTTCTTCAATTAAAAAAAATTCTACGCATTGTTTATGCGCTAATAGTGTTCACAGATCCCAGACGGCCGGAAGGACGGACGGATGGATGGATAGACGGACATTTTATAAAACAACACCTTTTCATCATCAGAGGACCTCAAAACGTGTATTTTCGTCGAAATCTCGTAATCGATTTTCCGAAGCATTACATAACTTTCCCTATATTTCATACATTACTCAGTATATACGTACGTATTCAGGAAAGTAAAAATGTTTTCGTATGTTGTTTATTGGGTCGTCCTATGTAGATTAATTAATTTACGCAATAAACAATACACTATGACCAATGTTTAATTTATTCTCACACCCTCTAATAATACCATTTATTTTCTATTTGTAGTATACATTCCCTAGTGTAATTAATACTGAAGGACATTTCATTGCATTAGCAATAGCGAACACGACTTTTACCTCCAGGAAGGTACAATGTGCAACATAATCAATTTTGTACAAGTACGTAGATTGCGAATAAGCACAATAAAAAATGTCATATGTCACAGTTTTTATATATACCGTATCTTTATATCGTAGCATAACGCATTTTGCCAATAGTGCAAATATATTTAAATTGCACCTGTAAGATATGTAGAATCAATACGCATAAAATCTATTTAAAAATAAAGTATATGTTTAGTTCATCTAGGCCACTTTCATTAGATATCAATAAAATTTGGCTTTCGTGGTTTTTTACCTTCTTTATTCGAAGATTGTCATCTTTATTCTCGCGTCTGATAGCCGCGCTCAATTACCATAGGTCTTAGTGGTCATGGTAGTTCTTAGGGCATGTTTTGAAAACAAGTCACCTGCACTCTCATATTTCCTACTGCGCATCAGTCACCGAAAGGAATTATTTGGGCCCCTTACCTCATCGCAAGTATCCATCTGTTGAGGTGGCAGTTTCTGAGTTAGTCGGTGTCATGAGGAACTGTGCCCGCATTGCACGTGAAGTTCGTGTCTAGTTTGCTTGTGTCTCAAATACATTAATACATCACAGTTCTGTGTTTTTCATAACGTGAAATTTGCCACTTGATCTGAAGAATTGATTATGTTATTTTACATCGAATGCGTGCGAATCAGCTCAATAACTTCTGTTACATTTGCATAAGATTTATGCCCGAACGTCAAAGGAGAAAAAATGACATTACAAAACTTGTGTATTCTTTATACTTTGGTTGACGTGTTTGTGATCAGGACAAACCATGGGCTGCTCACCAGTGTTATGTCACCTGTACAACGAATCTTAAGTTGTGGTTGTACGAAAAACTCAGATCATTCCCATTCGCTCTACCAATGTTGTGGAGAATTCCAAGAAACCATTTTAATACATGCATATTATTGCACGTACATGCGTATTCCATTTTTAACTTCTTCTTTGAAGCATGCTCATAAAATTGGGTAGTAATATAACTGGAGTGACAATGCGTAAATTAGTAAATGATTTTGCTTATTTCAAAAAATTAATATCTTTTGAACCTTGCGTGATAGACATTATTTTATAATAATTTTCGAAATCACCGTGATCGTTTCCTTTGAAATCACCTATTTTCATCCTGGAAATATGAACTTTTTTTTGTTCCCTAGTGTTATCTTCTACTTTCTGTATGCAACGGCGGCCTCCCGGAACAACAAGTGAATCGTGGTTTTCGCCGAGTAAGGGAATGTATGAAAGGTAGTTGTTGAAGTGACCGTGGCAGCATTTCTTTATACATCACTCGCGTTTTGCCTGAATTAAAATTTCGGGTTTAGATAACGTTATTTTATTTATCAAATTATTATTTTTAAAGAACATAATCGCAGCACATTTTCACACGTTCGTAGAACGGTACCGAAATGCGTGTGGACCTTGTTCAGCAGGGACTTGGGGCAGGTATTTTCTAGGATGAGGACAATAAGGCTGTGTGTTCGAAACCTGTTTAAGTTATTAATGGTTTCAATTGTAGGAAGCATTCACAGTTTCTCATGTGTAATATTAGTACTATTTTACTTATTATTATACTTTAATTATATCAAGGTCTGACGTAATTGTGGGTAAGATTCCTGTAAAATTTGCTTGTGAGTGTACAACTTTGTAGCACCACTAGCTATAATAGCATATTGTCGGTTCGTCTGCCTGCCTGTGTGTCCGTCTTTGTCCGCCTCTGTCCGTCCGACGGTCTTTCCGTTCGCCTGTCCGTCTTTCCGTAAGTCCGTCCTTCCATCCGTCCCTCGGTCCGTATGTCAGCATCGCCAAAGCCATTCATATAATTGTCTCCAAAGTTAATATTCTCTTACGGATCGAATATCGTGATTTTTAGGGGTTCTTGACAAAACGCATTAGCAACACTTTCAGTCTGGAAGAGGTATCTCAGTGCATCAACTGATGTCACTGCAGTGACACTGACTGGGAAGTCCTAGGTTTGAGTCCTGACGGTGGCGAAATTTTTGACACAGTTTGTCAGCTACGTCGAATTCAGTCGCTGTATGGAAGAGAATTCTAGAAGCCGGCTGCTCTTATCGGTAGTTTTCTGTGATGTCTCCGATCAATACCAGGCGAATGCCGGAGCAGTACCCTAACAAACGGGCCACGGGCCGCGTGAGATCTTTCCTTCCTCTTCATTGCCCTATCCTCACACTCTGAACAAACGTATGCTAACATGCACTATACAATCACACATGCCGGGAGATCGGTCGGGAGATTAGA
The DNA here is from genome assembly GCA_017312745.1 of Gryllus bimaculatus. Taxonomy (NCBI): domain Eukaryota; kingdom Metazoa; phylum Arthropoda; class Insecta; order Orthoptera; family Gryllidae; genus Gryllus; species Gryllus bimaculatus. Next base: position 3,923,926 of record BOPP01000088.1, on the reverse strand, counting down.
GCTTGTCCCGGCTGCGGCGATTCCCCGCTGGTGGGAGATACCTGGTTGTGGGAATCCCCGCTAGCCCACGGTAGGTCGGCGACGATACTCGCCATCCATCGGGGGAATATCATAGCCACCTCACCAAAAAAACATTCACTACATTTACTAGACTAATGACCTCAGTAGTTGGCTCGCCTGGAATCACTACCAACCAACAGTTTCACAATTTTCTCAAAAATAGCTCCAGTTTTTTAATAAAATTTTTACGAGTAGAACAAATCGCTTAGGTTGCATATTCGTTCAAATTCCTGGAATTTTTAAATTGCGAAAGTGCAGAAATTTTTCGGCGTCTTCCTCCAATTACCACAATGGAAATCGAGATTTTGAAAATGAAATCTGTTCTTTAAAGACTGATCATTAAATAAGCTAATGGCAAATTTTCCGAAAATTTGAACATTTTTGCACAAATTTGCATGAAATATAGTCAATTTTTCAGCTTTATTTGATCAAGAACTGGTCTGCTATTTTCTCGAAAAAAAAAAAAAAAAAAAAAAAAAAAAAAAAAAAAAAAAAAAAAAAAAAGAGAATACGTTTATAAAAATGGTCCCATTCTGAGTGAACTCTGTATTCGCAATAGCAGTGCCGTGACACTGCAGCTAGAAATTCAGAGAATTGTCTTTCTCAACTTTTCATAGTTGAGCGATAATGTTCCTCGTTAGACGCTGTTTTGGATTGTCGAATTTATATTCATGTATTAGCATTAAAATAATTGGTTTTCGCATCTAATGGTCTACGAGTGCTAACGAGTTTATCAAGTGTTGGATGAGATGTTTTAGTTTGAACAGAAATTGCAGTATTACAAAAAATTTCGTAATCTTACCAACGCGAGCGATAATGCATGTCCCATTGCAGTATCACTAGTTTCTTTTTTGGTCAAAAATTGCTCCAATTTTTTTTCGTGGATTTATTTCTAGACTAAAGTACAATTTACTTTGGCACTCTTTACGAGCTAAAGCCTACCAGCAGCGTCCCAGCTTTGCAACTATGAGTTAAGGGTTATAAGGGGTACGTGTGATTAGCACATAGGCATGAATAGACTAAAGTATTTATAAAATTGACGAAGGTCCAATTTCGCTATACTCTCTCTATTTTCGAAAATTGCGAAAAATAAACATAGGAAAACTACAATAATGATGATAGAGATGTTTTTCCTGAATGGGAATTGTTCTATATAAATAGATCTTGAAAATCTCTTAATTAAAAAAAAATTTAACTTCCTTTTTAAAGCCTGGGAAAGATTGTGATTAGCTGAGTGTGTGATTCCACAGGGCTAACGTACTTAGCAAGACTTTTTTAACAGTTCCCGTCCATAATGTCCGACTCAATGATTCACTTCTGCAGTTGCGAAATGGCGGCCGAGGCAGAGCAGGCGCTCTGGTGTTAGGAATGCTTGACGCCTCGACGTATGGATGACAAGGTTTCAAAATTATATCATTGCGTCTAAAGACGAGGTGGCCGAGTGGTTAAGGCGTTGGACTGCTAATCCAATGTGCTCTGCACGCGTGGGTTCGAATCCCATCCTCGTCGAGTTTTTTCTAAATTTACGTTCGGTATGTTTACAAATACATATTAATATATTCTTTTCTAAATTATAGTTATTGAATTTAAAATGCTTTTTACGAAATTTACATGTTTTAATATTGTAGTAGGTGTTCTTCCGGTGCAATGAATCACATTAATGAGTGTTCAAGCATTTTTTGTCGCAAGGCAATGTAACCTAGAATAGCAAACTACGCAATGTAACTGTCAGTTTCCTCTTTGAGATTTACGTTTTAGGAAATAAGATATCTAATATAGGGTCAAAATACCATAAGAAGTTCATTTTGATAGTAAAATTTGAATATCTAAAAATATTACAGTTGATTCTTTATTTTGATCCAATAATGCAGAAACTTCTTTAAAAAAACATGTCTGCGTAAAAATTAAATTTCTAAATCCTTACTGTCGGCCCGAAAACGCTTTTTTCCCTTGAAAATTCCCATTCGCGTGTATCAAAACCTCTATAATATTCATATTAAAAAAAACTTACAGAGCAGAAATTGTCCAATAACTTAAAATTTCACATTTGTTGCCTTTTGTGAAAATTGGCTTAATTTATGTGGTTTTGAAAATATCTGCAAATATTACAGTGCGTAAAGAAGCATTGAGTATGGGAGTTAACGGCTTGATAATGGCAGGCCCACAAAAAAATATGGAGATTAATCCAAAGCAATCAAATATTTATTTTTAGTTTACCTACATTCTGAGGACTACGTTGGAAATGTTCGTTACAGAAACAAACATCTTAACGAAACGTTTTTGGGGGAAACGTCTCATTATGTTGATTTTTGTTTATTTCTTTCACTTGCCACTTCGTCATATTCCTCAGTCTTCGAAAAGTGTTGGTTGCCGAGACCGGCGACTGTTTCCTAATATGCGACACTTCTGTCATTATCCTTTCAAAACAACATTATCTCGTGGAAGTCCCGTCGATGTCCAAGTTCCTATATTTGCTGATCGAAGCACAGTGTGAAATATGTGTAGGGGACGAACGTTCACTGTATTCACAGCAATCTCAGCAAAGTAATTTTTTTGAGACTATATAAATGCAAAGCATCTCCTAGCCCCTTAAGAAGCGTTGAGAGCACTGGAGTAATCCTCCGTTATTAAGCGCCCTCTAGAGGCCGCTATGTCAAGTCACATCAGTCACAGCCAAGTCAGGCAATCGCCGACAGGTTGCGTCTTCGCGCTCGCGTCTCCTATCCATTGGGAAGGAATAAGGATAAGGCTAAAGTTAAGACAAACTTGTTTTATTGTAACAAATTTCACATGAGGTTCTACAGGGATTCTACGGGAATTGAACCCCAAACCCCAGTAGTAATCAGGCAAGCAAATCCACCCCTGAGTCACGAGAGCATTTCAGGCACTGTCACTTTCACAAGCTGTTGATTCGTTCATGGGGTACGATGAGGAATAATGCCCAATACCATTCTTGGATGTAACAACGATCGTGTCATTTTAACCTTTTCGTGCCCAAAGGAAGTCCTAATGCAGCTCTTCAATCGTTGCGAAATGGCGGTCGAGACAGCGTAAGCAAACGTCTGGGCGGGAGGAATGCATCGTCAGACAACGCATGTATGAACAAGACGTAAAACTATCAGCATTATTAACAACGACGAGGTGGCCGAGTGGTTAAGGCGTTGGACTGCTAATCCAATGTGCTCTGCACGCGTGGGTTCGAATCCCATCCTCGTCGCATTTTGCTAAATTTATGTTCTTTTTAAGCTCAGCAAACTATATTTATATTTTCAATTAATTGGCTTGGATAATTTGATACTATCCTCATTTTACATTTGAAATAGTTTTGTGTTTTGTTAATTTTGTATCTTCTAGTTCTTTGAGTCACTCTATTGTTCGAGCAATGTTTTGTATGGTCACAAATCAATATAGCCTGAAATTTCAGTTGTGAAAAATGCACCGGGTTGGTGAAAATATCTTGTCACTAGATAGACATGATCCACATAAGTTTACGTTCTGTACACGTCTTCTGGAGTTCAGTAGGAAATATAGTGATTTAAATTATCTTTCTACATATTCTGGCGGCAATAAGTTAATTCCTTCACGAAGGGTATGATGATGGATAGCTCAATCTATAGATGATTTGAATTTGCAAATAGATTTGCATCACAAAAAAGACACGAATCACACAAAAGTCGAACATATGGAGTAGTCTTATAGGACACATACAAAAGAAAACGAATTACAAATTCTCACATTCATCACCCGAGGCTAATTGTTACTGAATTACATCATTTTAGTTTTTGAGTTGTCAAATAGGGCGCATTCTGTACATGCATTGTGTACGCACGCCAATCTTCAGAGAAGAAAAAGTCCTTGGCTGCAATACTTCCATTATGTGGGGGATTGACGTTGGGGTTAGCCCTTACCTCCTCCAACTTAATTTATAATCAAAAGACCCTAAGCCAATGTAGTAAGTATGGCGGGTGGTTTACAGGAGGTTGGTATTGTGGGCCATATCTTTCGTGAAACTCATCTTGCGTAGAGTGGCTGACATTATGATTTCAGCGCTCTCGGTGGACGCTTGCCGAACTAGGGTCGCCATGTTTTTTTGCAGTCAAAACATGCGAGGTGCATATTGGGGGCGTGTGGAACTGTTGTACTGAATCGACGTGTTTGTATCAGATCTGATTTCTATATTGCTGTCTTTTCAGTATCTGTATTTAAACTATACTAGTGATTAGAATAAAATATTCACAATGCCTTCAGTACGTTCGGCATTAACTAAAAATAGAAGTTATCAAACCATAAATATATCATCATTCAAGTTTGCCGCCTTATTTGTGATCTGTTTATTTTCTTCTTATTGCAATAACATTCACTTTCAGGCACGATTCTAACTACAATAACAGCTTCCATTCTTATAACAATAACCGATGCACGAAGCAACATGTTTTAGTTTCCTCAATTAGTTTTCATTACATATTGTGATTTAGTTTTTAAATGATGGGTTTTAGGTCGTGAAACAGAGTAAGAGGCCCGCGCCCACCTGTCCTTAACCAGCCCTAAACGGAATACAAGAATACGGTTTCTCCTGAGGGCGCTGCTTTGATTAAAAAAAAAAATAAAAAAAAAAATAAAAAACATGGCTTCAATTTGTTGCAAAGATGGAGACGCTTTAGCCACTCTGTGTTGTATATTCTAGCTCGTTGGCGTGACACCAGCATAAATACCGCGTGTCTAACATGGGAGCGACGAACGACGCGGAGAAGTGAGGAACTTGCCTCAAATTGGTATAAATCTGCCCCCAAAAGCGGCAGGTTGACACACCTATTATCTCACACCGTATTTAAGGGGTGAGGTCCAATGCCATCTCCGGCATCAGAACGGTCGGTTCATTTTTAATCTTCCTGCGTACGCAGTCCGTGGCTATGCTTCACTAAACAGTTGCGAAATGGCAACCTGGCCAGCGCAAGGAAACGTCGAGGCAGAAGAAATTCTTCGGCAGACGAGATATGCGTGACCATAACTTGATATTGTTGTGACGAGGTGGCCGAGTGGTTAAGGCGTTGGACTGCTAATCCAATGTGCTCTGCACGCGTGGGTTCGAATCCCATTCTCGTCGAATTTTTTCTAAATTTGTATTTTTAAATAATGCTTGCGTGGACAATTCAGTGAGATAAACACAACCCACACCTGCGTATTTAGATACAGCTGACTTATTATTTAGCATACCTTTGAAAAAATGAGACATGAATAAGGAAGGTGACCACATTTCTATTTGAGTATACTCTGAGGTTTGGATTGCTTCATTGATTATTTCGTGTTTCTGGGCGCGTCAACTGTTATGGTTATTAGTTCTGTAAGAGTGGGCGTGCTTTTATCATGAGAGGTGGAGGTTTTTCTTGCCCCATCAGCTGGTGAGATTCCACGTCGGCTTGAGGGGTATTCCACATTCAGGTATCTTCCACCAGTGGGGCACCGCTCCAGCTGGGACAAGCCCTGTGCTCCCGATTCTTTCAATTAGTTTTCAGCCCGCTTTTTTTAGTTTGACAAAAGCGCCTCAATTTACATTCTTAACCGAGGCCCCAGAAGCTCTAGTTACGCCATTGGTTTATACTGTGGGTGAAGGCTTTCAGAAGGTCAGCTTCAGAAGGTTCAGAGGGTGTAGAAAGTAAAAAGAGTAGTACTAATAGCAGCCATGTCACGAATACGTTTTAATGTACATGATAAAATTGAAAATAAATATAAGCGAACTCCGAGAAGAGCAACGAACCCTTAGATTAATATTTTGAAGATGTGAGATTGATGTAAATTATAAATAATGATGCGATAAAAGAATGATGATAAAAGGTCTCACTTCCTGACAGAATTAGGAACATTTCTAGGGAAGGTTTTTACTATTACGCAAACGATAATTTGGGAGTGGAAAACCAGCATTGGTTGGGAGAATGATCGGAGCCGAGACTGGGAAAGAATAAAATAAGTTAATAACTAAGCAATAATTTAGTTAACCAGTAATTAAGTAAGTAAATTGGTATGTAAATAAATCATTAAGTAATAAGTTTATAAATAATTCATTGAACATAGAAGTAAAACATCAAATAATTAAATGAGCACTTTAGAAGCAAACGGGAGAGGGTGTCCCAGTAGTATGCGCATAGGCGATGGCGCGGACGATCTTCTGTGGCACTGTTTGATTTCAGGTGCCCTAGTTTCATTTCAGAGTCCAAAGACTGGAAGGAGAATGTGAGACATCCGCGCCATGAAATAAATAAATAGTTTTAAACAAGTTTGGTAGATTAGCATGTACACGTCTTCTGACGGCAGACTTTTCCGCCTTCGACGATTTGTTCCTCAGACATATTGAATTGCGTCTTTCCGCGGCTTTGATGGAATGGAGAGACCGTTTGGGAGTGAATACTATAATTCCAAAGGTTAGAACGCTGTAGGATGTGTAGGGTTTTCATCGTCTTGGGTCCATAGCGTAGAGATATATGTATAGATAAATTGTATCTCTCCTCTATGCTTGGGTCCCTAGAATTTACAATATGGCGAACATTCGGTCCAGCCAACTTCGAAAACGTACATGAAGCAATACTGTGGCGCTACATTCGAACATACGCAATTCCAGAACATCATCAAAAAATTCTTTGATTATAACGTTAATTTTAATTCAGTGAATGTTTTGAACCTTGAAATCATTATTATTTAGACCAATTATTTGGACTATTCCACAATTATACAAAATGACACAATCAGGGCGGTGTATCTCAAAAAGTTTATTGCTTTTTCTATCCGATTTTCTTACCGCATCTCCCTACTAACCAATCATAAACTGTGACTCATGTATTTTTGGAGGCGGTATACATCGATCAATATGTCGATGTCCAATTAACCGCGTATGTACTATTACATTATCTCTTTGATTTTAACATAGTTATGAGTTATTTTTAATATTTGGCATATTTAGGAACTCTGTTGGACATAATTTCATTCGTGGTATAGTTCTATTAAATACCACTCTATAAATCAGATTTATCGACAATTTCCTAGGCACTCGTGGTATTATCTATGATAATTCTCTCCTGAATCTCATACATAAATATGACGTGTTTAATGTTTTATTTCATTACAAAAACCAAGTATAATTAGAAACAATTTGAGGAATGAATTACATTCTTATAAAGATTGACAATGATTGATAGTGTTGGAGAATGAATGAAAGGAAAAACAACAACAATGAATATCAGAGTATTTCTTAAATTTTATTTGTCTGCATTTAATAATTACCCTGACCTACAATAATATATTGCAACCGTACGTTCTACAGTAAAAACTAAGGAAGAAAAATTAAAACTATTTATTATTTACCAAGAAAGTTTATTTTACAATAATTACATATGGGTATTTTTCCGTAAAATCTTCATCTACACTGCCCCTGCTCACATGTAAAATAGATTTATTGTTTTCACAACCTTCCCCAGCCTTCCCTCCTTCTCCTTCCACAATTTTCTCAGCATGCACTATCATGCATACACTATAAGCATGCATTTTTACAGTTTGTAGAGGACATTTTAAAAATGTAAGTAATGTATTTATAACACTTTATTGAATTTAAGAATTAAACCTCATTTTCCATGTGTTAAATGTGTCAATGACTTTAGATAACTAAGATACCTGCTCTAAAGTCTGCTTAAAACATTTCTAGCCTTTTCCATTCCCTGGCAAGATCTTACAAGGACATTCTTATTGAAATATCCCTTTGCCTGAGACCACACATAGTCAGTTGGATTGAACATTGAACATTGAACAGCGGTAAACCTTGAAACAGTATAACCTTCAGCTCACAGCATTCCTTCCATTACACACCTGGGGGTAATTACTTTTAACACTTGACACAAATTAATTTATGCAATAACTGTTTAAAACATTTTAATAGAATATATGAAGGTGAATATTAAAAGATGAACATTAATGGCGAGAATAATAATAACTTCATTTACCATGTATCCTGACTAATTTTTTTTTATTTTCCCATTTTGCATAAAATGTTAGCAGTATTTGTCTTATTTTACTTATGATACATACATTGTAGATCTGCTCATGGACTTTCTGGCCAGACTTAATAATAAATCCTTGTTCTCATCATGTACTTCATACACTCCTTTTTGAGTCAGCCATGATTAATGAATTTTAAAATTTCAATTATTTTCTGCAGTCAAGCACCAGGGACACAGGACATTGAAAATTAAAATAAAATTAGTTCATCCAGCAAAGGTTGACAGACTTGTGTAGACCAATCTTTAAAATATTTTTAGTTCTTTTATTACAATATCAATAAATATCTAAAAGAATTGTATTTGTAAAAACAGATCGCATGAAAGAAAAAATATAAAATATGTATCTATAAATGCACAAATAGGGAATCTAATCATTAACATATGTATTAAAAAACACTCAATCGAATGGGACCATACTATAAAGGTCAACAGCCCTATAATAAGTTCCAAGAAAATTAAGAGTATTAACATTAAATAAATGAAAGAATGAAAAAAAATTGAATAAGCAAATACGGATGAAGAGTGAACCAGATGAATGATGAATTAATGACTAAAATCTTAGAAACATCTTTTTAGAGATTAAAATGAACATAGAGGATATCACAAAATGATAATAAACAATTTAATTTAAAGTTGATAATAATAATAATAATAATAATAATAATAATAATAATAATAATAATAATAATAATAATAATACAAATACAAGGAAGATCATAAATGATTATCTATCTATTGAGTATCTATTAAGTGCGCTGGTACCCTCTTACTTTAAAGACAACCAAATCAGTTCATATTTAAAACAATACTTTTATTGGCATCTCTGCACAATCTCAATGTTTTGCAATGCCATTGGTCGAATCGGTGTCCTGTAACAAATTTAGATTAAAATTTACAATAACATTATAAACAAGGGAAAAATAAAAATAAAATTACAAGAGATTTTTTAAATACTTTGCCAAAGAACGAGAACAGGGGTCGTAACAAAATCTGTAATCATATAAAATTTTTAAACATACAAGTGTGAAGCATATGTCTTACCTGAGACAAAATTGTGTCTTTTGTCTTAGGTGAGACCTTTGTCTGTGTATATGGTAAAATGATTTAATGCTTTATTGTATTTATATAACATGTATAGTTATGCATTTTGTAAACAGTAAATAAACATATTTACATTACATAATATTTAATTATATGTGTAACATTATTACTATACAACAGTATTACATAATGCAATGTATAATAAATTATATATATGTTTATGTATTACCTAATTACTGTCTCACATTTAAAATATTAAACATATTTCCATGAGTGTGAATCATCAGTGATTGTAATCAGTAAGTGTACAATCAAAGGAATGTATAGAGGAATGCAATATCTTATTTACATAAGATTTATTGAATACGAATTTATAGAGCGAAGTGTCTTCTGATGCATTGTTCAAAACATTTCTCATTGACAACTATTATTATTAGTATTTTTTCTATTTATATATATTATTATTATTACTAATAATATGGGTGACAAAAATAATATCTCTTAATAATTTACATCATCTTTTTCACAAACAATATACTACTATCCGATTTTTGAGAAAAAAATAATTTCTTTCAAAATTCTGTACTAAGAAGGTAAATACAGATGTCTCAAAAAGTTTGGGCCATAATTGCCTCTGACATTCTCCTAAATTTATTTTCCTGGAAACCCTTTACCTGTAAAGAAAGTTTCATATCACATATCTTCTTGTTAACTATACACTCAGATGTTTAATGTTACCTTCATGAGGTTTTTGAAAGGTGAATCTTGGAATTGCTTCCTTCCCAAAATAATCTATCTGATCTGATTCTGTACTGAAAAAATATTGTGGAGTCGATATAAACTGCATTTTAGAGGTTCACATACATTTGTTATGTTAATTTGTTCATATCTTAACAAATCTTAACAGGTTTATCTGGCATTGCTTATCTAGCAAATCTTTGATTCAAACATTCAAAAATAAATAATGCAATGAGATATTACACGAAAATGCTAAATTCAATAAAAAATTGTTAATATGCCTCCACACGTTGAAGAGTGTAGTTTTGAACATGGTAGAAAATAATAGAAATGAAAATGTTGCCAACCCTAGATGTAAACAAATTTTACAACAGCATGTATGCTATCACATTGGGAGTTTCATTGATACTTGTCGCCTCTGAACTGGACCTTTACTAAACTTGTGAAACGAAAAGTCGCTAAACCAATCTCGTTAGAATGGCGGGTGATTTTTGTGAAGTTATGATCCACTTTCTCTGGGACCATTTGAGCCTTAACATTCGTGTATATATATATATATATA
>BOPP01000088.1:3839167-3910265 GCA_017312745.1 Gryllus bimaculatus | reverse complement strand
ATAAATACTACATACACACTCAACACACTTTCGATTTTGTACAATCAATTTCAAGCTTTGTCAATTTAAGATTTTCACGCACGAAAGAAGCGCCTAATGCGTCATTCAAACTCCGTTGCGTAATGGCGGTCGAGACAGTAAGCAAGAGTCCGGGCGGGAGGTGCATCGTCAGACAACGCATGGATTGTACAAGACTTAAAACAATCACATGCTGGCACGAGGCGTGCCACGGGTTAAGCGTTGGACTGCAATCCATGTGCTCTGCACGCGGGGTTCGAATCCCATCCCTCGTCGCATTTTTGCTAAAGATGTATTATTTTTTATACTATATATTCTTTTTTCAATTAAATTAAGTGGTTTCCATAATTTCATACTAACTATCTTCATTTTACATGTTATGAGATTTGCGTTTTGCTAAATTTTTTTCTTCTAGTTTCTTTGAGTCAACACATAGTTTGAAGCGTTTTCTATTTATGGTCGCAAAACACATATAAGCCTGGAAGTTCATTTGTTAAAACGACATGCGGTGCTGGAAAATACATCGAAAAAAGTCGGATCCGGGAGGGAAAGAGCTGCCACAAGCAGTCGCGGACGGGCGAGAGCAGCCGCAAATGCAGCAGAATGGTCGAGTCGCGCGAGGGTACAAGCGAAGGATCGGAGGGCTTCAGGTTCTCGGATACACACGGACATAGCACAATTTGTCTGCCAACATCACCTGAAGAAGCAACATGTTAATGATAAGAAAGACTGGTACCGTTACCATGCAGTAATTTAAAAAAATGAACATTTAAGCCTGAAGGTTTTTAGAAAACTAAATTAGAGAAATTAGTAATTGGAGACCACAACGCAAGTTTATTCTATGAATATTCCGTACTAATATTCTTACTGTAGCCGGTCAGTAGTACGATGCCCAATACGTGCCAGGAGTTCACAAAATTACTTCCCATTCAGCAACAGGCTTGCCAACAAACCAGCAGTTAAGAGATATTAAATGTTTTTAAGCAGAAGATAATTTCTTTTGTCAGTTGGTTCAATTCAATTCTCTCCGTTCAGTTTTAAACATGCCAGGACTTTTATCATTACACATGTTTGCTTCTTCAGTGATGTGCAGACAAAATTGTGCTATGTCCCGTGTGTAACCGAGAACCTGAGCCCTCCGATCCTTCGCTTGTACCCTCCGCGACCTCGACCATTGCTGCATTTGCGGCTGCTCTCGCCCTCCGCTCCGACTGCTTGTGGCAGCTCTTTCCTCCCGATCCGACTTTTTTCGATGTATTTCCAGCACCGCGATGTCGTTTTAACAAATGAACTTCCAGGCTATATTGTTTTGCGACCATACATAGAACGCTTCAAACTATGTGGTGACTCAAAGAACTAGAAGATAAAAAATTAGCAAAACGCAAATCTCAATCACATGTAAAATGAAGATAGTTAGTATGAAATTATCGAAACCAATTAATTTAATTGAAAAAAAGAAGATATAAGTATAAAAATAATACATCTTTAGCAAAATGCGACGAGGATGGGATTCGAACCCACGCGTGCAGAGCACATTGGATTAGCAGTCCAACGCCTTAACCACTCGGCCACCTCGTCGTTGCCAGCAATGTTGATTGTTTTAAGTCTTGTACATCCATGCGTTGTCTGACGATGCATTCCTCCCGCCCGGACTCTTGCTTACTGTCTCGACCGCCATTACGCAACGGTTGAAGAGCTGCATTAGGGCTTCCTTTGTGCGTGAAAAGCTTAAAATGACACGATCATTAACACATCGAACAATGGTTTTCGACATGCATTTTAAATTAATTATTTATAATTCCGTTTCTTGATAACTATGTGGCTAGTTTGCAGGCCTTAAAGCCATTACAATACCTACGTATACGAGTTTTCAGGCTCAAATGGTCCCAGAGTGGGTCATACCAACTTCTTGATTATCACCCACCATTCTAACTACATAGGTTTAGGGACGTTTTGTTGCACTTTAAGTTTAGTAAAGGTCCAGTTCAGGGGAGTCAACTCTCAATGAAACTTCCCATTGTTGGCATACATGGAGTAAAAGTTTTTCGTATATCCTTCTTTGGTTGTCTTCTTGCGTAGTATATTGACAGGTTGGTTTCAGTGATCTCAGCTATAAAAACTCGATCCACAACTGCAATGCTGGAAATACTTCGGGAGCGTGACGCATGATTCTGGTGAGTTGGCGAACCTGGAGCGTATTCCAATGCTTTTAACAAGAAACACAATAGAAAAGGATTGTTACGTGCGGTTGTAAACAACTCAACAACAAAGACAGCAAACACAACGAAGACAGGAAGTGAGTTTCAGATTCACAAGTAAGAGATTTCTCTTTCCAGATGTATTTGAAATTACCCCGTTGTGCGATGCTGTATCACAACCCTTTAAAGATCAATTCTGTATAAATATGTATTGTGTTTCTTCTTTACACAGATTGCCTTTTTCTAGACCAGACATTTTGAAGAAAAGAATGTCTGAAGAGAGAAATAGAAACCATTTATACTCTGTCGCAAACATTTTCGTGAAGATTGCTATCAGGTTAATATTAATGTACTAATTTGACGGTGATCATTGTTTCTAACAGTATGTAAAGTTTTACCTTACTTGTGTACGTGTTTATAATTTCTTGCGTTTCTAGGTTAGACCAGGAGCGAAAGTCATGTTACTGAAATAAGATACAGTTCCTTCTGTTTGATTTTCCAGTTCATCTCGTGGAAGAAACATCTCTGAGGCGACCTTCAATGTGATTGGAACCTTCTAACGTCATTGTAAGTAATTTCATAAATTTTTTTATATTTTTTCATATAATCTTTATTTCAATGAACAATGTATGAAAGTAAGAATTTGTCTTCAACAGTGATGATACTAATTATTGAATAGTTTGACCACATTAACGGATTTGTATGTATTACAGGACAATGAACGCGAATCTGACGTGGAAGTGATTTTCAGTGCAAACCTCCTAGCAAACAAAAATGTAAGGAGATACAGACAGGCCCTGTTCCTCAGTTTCAGACCAAAGTCATCTGGAGGAAGAAAATTAAGCTTCTGCAAATGAGACTGAATCGCAGGAATAAGAAGATTAGTAACATAGCAGAATTAATCAAAGAATTAATAAAGGACATTTAAATTCTGATGTGGAAGCAGCTCTAAAAGAGAAGTTTAGTGGTTTTCTGTTTGAGTTTATCAAAAGCCAGTACCAAAACTCAAATTTGTGGTAAAATGGGAAAATGGTCCAGTGACCTTGTGAAACATTTCTTACTTTATTTATCTTTATAGTATCTTTATTTTATACTTATTTATCTTATTACTATCGGTGAGGCTCAGACCTTCGGCCCTCGCGTTCACTGTAAACATCCTTGAGTCTATCCACCGCATAATAACCAATTTACTTTCATAAGAAAGCACTTTTCAAAAAGCTGTTTACAAAATGCATAATTATACTTGTAATATTAATACAATAACGTTTGTTTGTAAACAATAATAACAAGTCACTACATTGGCATTACATTATTTTACCGTATACACAGACAATGGTCTTACCTATGTCTAAAAGACACAATTTTGTCTCAAGTAAGACATATGCTTCGCACTTATATGTTTAAAATTTTATACGATTACAGATTTTCTTACAACCACAGTTCTTGTTCTTATCTTTGGCAAAGTAATTCAAATTTCAAGTGCAATTCTATTTTTATTATTTTATTTATATATTTATTTTTATTTCCTTTTTCTATAATGTTATTCCAAATTTTGAACTGATTGTATTGCAGAACACTGATTGGACCAATTGGGTTGCAAAACGTGATAGTGCATTGATGCCAATAAAATTATTGTTTTAAATATGAATTGATTTGATTGTCTTGAAAGTAAGAGGGTAAAAGTGCACTTAGTAATTTTCAATAGATAGTAGAGAGACAATAATTTTTGGTCTCCCTTGTATTATTATTATTATTATTATTATTATTATTATTATTACTATTATTATTATAATTATTATTGTACACTTTAAACTAAATTGTTTATTATCATTTTGTGATATCCTCTTTGTCCATTTTAATTTCTAAGAAGATATCTCTAAGAATTCATCATTCATCTCATTTATTCTTCATGTATTCATCATGTAAGATTTAGGAAAAACTCTATTCTCTTATTCAATTTCTTTAATAATGTTAATACTCTTAATTTTCTTGGAACTTATTATAGGAGTGTTGACCTATACAGTATGTTCCCATTCGATTGAATGTTTTTTAATAAATTAATGATTAGATTCCCTATTGGTGCATTTATAGATACATTTTTTATATTTTTTTCTTTTATGAGATCTGTTTTTTTACCAATACAATTCTTTCATATATTTATTGATATTGTAATAAAAGAACTAAAAATATTTTAAAGATTGGTCTACACAAGTCTGTCAACCTTTGCTGGATGAGCAAATTTTATTTTAATTTTCAATGTCCTGTGTTCGTGGTTCTTGACTCCAGAAAATGATTGAAAATTTTAAATTTATTAATCATGACTGACTCAAAAAGGAGTGTATGTAGTACACAATGAGAACAAGAATTTGTTATTAAGTCTGGCGAGAAAGTCCGTGAGCATATCCAGAATGTAGGTATCATAAGTAAAATAAGACAAATACTGCTAACATTTTGTGCAAAATGTGAAAATTAAAAAAAAAATTATTGTCAGGATACATGGTAAATGAAGTTATTATTATTTTCGCCATTAATTTTCATCTTTAAATATTCACCTTCATATATTCTATTAAAATGTTTTAAACAGTTATTGTATAAATTTATTTGTGTGAAATGTTAAAAGTAATTATCCACAGGTGTGTAGTGGAAGGAATGCTGGGAGCTGAAGGGCATACTGTTTCATGGTTTACCCCTGTAATAGCATGTTCAATCCAACTATGTGTAGTCTCAGGCAAAGGGATATTTCAATAAGAATGTCCTTGCAAGATCTTGCCTGAGAATGGAAACGCTAGAAATGTTTTAAGCAGACTTTAGAGCAGGTATCTTAGTTATCTAAAGTCATTGAGACATTTAACACATGGAAAATGAGGTTCAATTCTTGAATTCAATAAAGTGTTATGAATACATTACTTACATTTTTAAGATGTCCCCTACAAACTGTAAAAATGCAGTGGTGCATGCTGAGAAAATTGTGGAAGGAGAAGGAGAGAAGGCTGGGGCAGGTTGTGAAAACAATAAATCTATTTTACATGTGAGCCAGGGCAGTGTAGATGAAGTTTGTACGGAAAAATACTCACATGTAATTATTGTAAAATACACTTCCTTGGTAAAAAAATAAATAGTTTTAATTCTTCATCCTTAGTTTTTACTGTAGAATGTTCTGATGAAATATATTATTGTAGGTCAGGGTATTTATGAATTGCAGACAAATAAAATTTAAGAAATACTCTGATATCATTTTATAAAATTTTTCTTTAATCATTCCCCACCATTAATATCAATCATTAACAAACTTTGTAGAATATAATTTATTAATTTATTTCTCCAAAGTTTTTTAATTATACACGCATTTTAAAATGAATTAAAATATTAATCTTCTCATATTTCAGGAGAAAATTATCCAATTAATTGGTCTAAATGATAATAATTTCAATGTTCGAAATATTCAGTGGATGAAAATTATGGTTATAATGATTCTCGAATTTCGTATATTTGAATGTAGCTCCAAAACCTGGCGTCATATACATTTTTGAAGTTGGCTGGACCGAATATTCGCCATATTGACACTTTTTGGGATAAAAGCACTCTGAAAACCCCTATAGCAGGGTATGGCAATATGTTGCAAACGGTCACTCATTGATGGCGCTAATAAAAACGCGCTTTTAGCTTCATTGTTAGCAGTCGCCTGTGGACAAGTCTCCCACTCATGTTTTTATAACGCAAGCTAGAATCAAGTTTGGCTGGTTGTTGGTTATTCCGGGGCGCGTCAACTAATAAGATCATTAGTTCCGTTAGTGGAATTCATGTTTTTTACTTAGGAGGTAGGGGTGATCTTGCCATACCGTCGGTTAGTGAGGTTATCCCTGACCAGGTATCTCCCACCAGCGGGGCACCGCCCCAACCTGGGGAAGTCCTAAGCTCCCGACCCGTCTCCCTGCATATGTGGTAGTGTAGTGTATGCTAGTGTACGTGTGTGTATGGGTGAGGGCAAGACATGGAAGAGGAAGGAACATGACGCGCGTCCTTGACCGGTTATTACATAGAATAGAGATATATGGGTTATTAGGGTTCTGCTCCGGCATTCGCCAGGCGTTGATCGGAGAAACCACAGGAAACTACCGTTCAGAGCAGCCGGCCTCTAGAATTCGCCTCCAGACAGCGACTGAATTCTATCTCTCTGACAAGGTATACTCGGGTTTTTATGTCTTAGCGCGTGAGGGTCTGTCTCATGACGCAATTTCTTTCTCAGTCGTGCCGGTAATGTTGCATGATCGCGACAGTATCGAGCAGTGCTGGCGATCATGCGACATCTAACGGCACGACCGAGTAAGACGCGAAATGCCTAGAGATATTCCATCGTTGAAGCCAGGCCTACACGATCCAATAAATAAAAACCGCCGAACGTCCACTGTCAACTGTCAACTAACCTCTGTTGAGACTCGAACCAAGAACCTTATGGTCACAGGCTCTGCAGTGACATCACTTGATGCAATGAGCCACCTCCCCCGGTTCTAGAATGAATTTTGTGTCCCCAGACAACCTGCATAAACACTGCTATTGCTATCAATGCGTACATTGAGTTAAAGACAGTTAACTCTATATTGCTTAACTAACACTGTGGTAATTTGTGTTTTGTTGAAAGTTTTTTTTGTGCTATTATTTCTTTTACGTATTGGGTTTCTTAAAAGATGATTTTTATCATTTATGTACTAGCACGCCAAAATCTTTTAAGCAAGAAAAGTTATCAATTTCTAATCAGATCAATAATTATCAATCTTATATTTTCTTAAGTTAGAGTGGATCTCAATGAAATGTCCAATTAAGCTTTAGATGTGTGCAACATTTGACCCTTAAATGTGGAAATAAAAGGATTGTAGGTTTTTTGCAAAATGTGCAAAACGTTATATTCCCTCCTCTTTTGGGAGAGACATCAGTAATTGTATTGTTGTTTCAAAATACTGCATATTGTTAGTGCTTGCTAATACATACAAAACCGTTAACAGGCATTTTACTGTGTCGAAAAACGCTCATTCATGCGTAAATTTCTTGTCAAGTTTGTTTATGATTACTTGCATATTTGCGAATGCAAATAAGTACGTCTAGGATTTTTATGACAAAAACGTATGATATATACATGCACTTACGTCCTAAAAATTCCTGAAATATGACCTTTACTTTCCTGAAATATGCCATAAAAATTGAAAATTTGACTAAGAATGCCTTTTATTTAATACATTTAAAAAAAATTACCTAGTCGCCCACAGTAGTCACATTACACAATAATACACAATATTCTCATACAGAAACCGAAAAATAATACAAATTAATTTATTTTCATTTTCACGAAATTTCAATTAGTATTTAATTCGTAATAACAAAAGTCTTATAGTTACTTACACATTATCTTCCAATAAATTACACCGACAGAAAACATGCATTGATAAATTATCAATTACGAAGAACCTGCGATTAGCTGAAAGAAGAATTTGGTTCTTGAGGATTGTTCTGTCTACGTCACATGATGTATCAGGCGCATAATTAAAAAATCATACATCATTAGGTGAAAGTTCAGATTCACTGCAATCTAATGCAACTTGTATTCATAGTAGAATCTCACTAATTTCACAAAGTTTTGAAAACCCAGAGTTAAGTTTAAGTAGACTAATTTAAGTTTCACTTATTATTTCACTATTTCATTTCACTCTGAATAATTCATTTCCCCTCACTTTCACAATATTTAGTGTGAAACACAAGGATACACCCATAGATTCAAGGCGAGCAATGGACTTAAATAGAAAAAAATATTTTTTTTTTACTTCCGCCAAGTTTGTTAACATTCTGAATGCAGGTAGTTTTTGAGCAGCGTGGATTGAAGATGCATATTTTTCAACGAAACTCTTGAAAGCGTTATCAACCTGGAAGTAATTACTGCAATAATACTTAGTAGCATGAAGCCAAGAACCCCCTTGTGAGAACAAGCTACGGAGGCAATGGATGTGTCGGTGACTTATTTAAATTTCTGAACAAGAAGTGACGAAAATCTTAATTCCGTTAGCAATCCCACGATCCACTTCAGGATAGTACCTCCAAATTGCTTCGGCTACCCTAAGCAGCGCATGCGCGAAGCAAGTAGTGTGCATAATTTTTGGATTTTGCAATTAATGGTCCTTTGCTTCTTTAATCACGTGTGACGCAGTGTGTCATGAAAAGAATATCTTCACGCCTCACTTGCTCTGGTTTCAAATTCACTGAATAACTGAATTAATTTGCATTGTCAAATTCATTGCGTTATCGTATAAGATTAATTAATTTAATAAGTTTTTTTGTAAGGAAACGCGAAGAAAATATTTTATAATGCAATGAGTATATGATGTTATGCATTTTTGCGTAAGTGCATGTTTTGAGTTTTCAAATTTGTACGAAAATAATAAAACAACATTATAAACGAGCTGCATACGCTCTTATTTTATATTAATTAACTTTTTTATAACAACATTAAACAATTATTAGAAGGGATAAATGATTGCTGAAACTGGAACTTGACTAGCGTGGTACGTTAGTGTGTTTAGCGTGGTACATGGTAAAAAATCAGCTGAAAATTATGAAAAAAATGGTATAGGCATATTATTAATATTAATTAGAATGAAATTACTTTTCTTTTGAAATGACATTTGTTTTATTTTGAAATACATACAAATCAATTGTAATGTATTGCTCCTTCATATTCTATTGTTTATATGTAAATAAAAACGCCGAACGACCGGCAATTGTTTGATGATGTTAGTTTATTGAACTAGTTTCGAAATCCTTCATTTTCTGTTCGATTTTCAGTGCCATTGTTGATTCGAAAATGTACATATTAAAAATATAATTTAATATTCAGAGTTCACCATTTTACCGGGCAACCTTTACTTGACGGAGGGCCTAATGGTGATGTCACAATGTCTGAGAGTGGAGCCGCTTGTCTCAACGAGATGGCGCCAGTACCTGTCTTTTCTTGAGGAGCGTCTTTCGTTAGAAACGCTAACGTCTATTAATAAACAAATATTAATGAAGCATGTATTTTAATTAGGACTAATGAATATTCAGCATTAAGCTCTAACTATTTATTTAAAGACAAATCTTCTTGGTTATGAATTTAAAGCTTTTTACATGAATCCACATTGTATTTTCAATGCTATTTAACACAAAATAATTATATTTTACAAGAATTAAATGTTAACTAAATTTATTTAGATCAATAACTATTCATTGTAAATTGTTATTATGCACGAGCATGTACAATTCTGCTTATGCCGAGGATCTTAAATATTGTGTCACTTCAAATTAAAAGAAGTGACGCAAAAAACGTACCTATTTTGTAGAATTATTTGTAACTTTTGCAATTTCGAAAATACGGCGAGTTTGCGACAAACGAGATCTGCACCATTTTATAAGCGGCTGACAAAAATTGGGATAGAATTGGAAGCCATTTTTGAAACATTTTTATAAATTGCGATTGTTTCAAGCACAAATTACGAGATAACTACTTTTATTTTTTATTGTATATCACTTTATTTAAAGATCTATTTTTAGAACAGATTAAGGAAAATAATTTTTATCATCAATATTGCACTCTTGCCATGTTAATTTTGGGCACTTTTTAAAAATTTTGCAGGACTCTCCAAAATGAGACCTGCTCCATTTTTATAAGCACATTGAAGAATAGATTCTGTTAAAAGAAAAGTCTATCTTTAGTATTGTAGTAGTAGAACAATGCCGACATTTTTTAAAACCTTTTCCATTTTCGAAAAATCAGAGATTTTTACGAAAATAATACACGTGTCATTTGTTTAAGCGTACTCTACGCTATCCGATGTCAAAGTTTAACCAAAACATTGGGAATCATTTTGATGAAAATTATAAAAACGATGATGAAGTTTCATGTAAAGTACCCCTAAATCCAAACATTCATTTCAAATTCGCAGTACCATGAGTTCGTCTCGATCGACTGGGAAATATGAAATAGTGAAAAAAAATTTGCCGTCAATTGATTTTTCGGTATCAAGGACCCACAAAACATGGGGGGCTCTACCACGTTTTAGAGGAAGTAATTTACTACTATCTATAGGAACAGAATTTATCAACTTTTTCGTTACCAGGGCCCGACAATAAGTTTTTCTGTCGAAAATCCGTAGTTTTCCAGCGCACGTAAAATTATAAGCGTAATTTTACAGACTCAGACAGTGAATCCGGTGAACCCTTTTTTCTGTAGGTTTTGCTTGTGCTGACGCTTGGGCAGACCATCTACAAGATTCACGTCTTGGCGATGTCTTTCATCAGCTTCAAACTGACGCGCAAGTGGTTTACTACACAATCACTACGTGAAATGTGCAGCACAACTTAGTCCACCGACAGAGTGTCAGAGGAGTTCTTGGAAAAAAAAAACGGTGACATTGGGAATAATTCCCACAATTTGTATCCGTTAATTTTTCCGTTAATAATTCCCACAATTTAATCCGTTAATTATAAATCGACTAAAAGAACCGACAAGGATGGGATTCGAACCCACGCGTGCAGAGCACATTGGATTAGCAGTCCAACGCCTTAACCACTCGGCCACCTCGTCACTCAGTCACAAAATTCTATAGTAATTGTCTTTTATAAGGCATATTTCTGCCGACGTTGCTTGTGCGACGTATGGCTTCGTTTCGTTATCGTCGAACTCAAGCGTCGGGGACTTGCGGATAGAAAGATAACATTTTGCTGACTGTGCATATAGTTGTACTGTCTAATGATCTCTAATAAATTAACTTTCATACATTACACGAATCGTAATGTATTTTTTAAATGTGTGATTTTCTGTCGCTAAAAATGTTTTCTAGTGACATTCTGATTTCATTGACGATTTGCAGAAATTATTAATATTTCTCTGTATTATTCTATCGTCGTCGTCATCATCATCATCATCATCATCATCATCATCATCATCATCATTATCATCTCCTCAGGAATTAGGAGAGTCTCCTGTTCCGTCTTCAGCATGTTCTATCTCAATCTTGGGCGACATCCCTTTTACCATGAGGCCTGTAGTGATACGAGTATATTTGTTTTGGGATGCGGTCAGTACTCATTCTGTGTAGATGTTGGGATCATCGGGTCCTGTATTTTTGCCCTGTATTTATAAATGGGAGCACTTCAAATTCTTCTCTGATTATTCTTCTCTATTTATTTTGTCTAATATAGTGCAGCCTTTGACTAGTTTCAAGAACCTCATCTCAGACGTCTGAATTCTGATAAAATCTTTCTTTTTGATGATCAGCTATGGCGAAAGAGGACACTTCTGAAACGACATAATTGACGGAGAGGCACCTCTCCCATTTGAGGACAACAAATGAGGATGCATGTCTAGAGTCATTTAGATGGCGACCCCATCACTAGACTTACCCATCAATTGGCTCGTAACCTGTTAAGAAGAATATAAAATTACACTCTTCAACAAGCCAAGTCAGTTAAACACAATGTTGTAGCTTTCTACTGCAAGTAATATAAATGGTAATTTCTGAAGTAAGTCAAGAAGATGCGGAGATGTGTTTTTATTAATTGCACTAAATTCAAGCAGAAATAATGCGAAAACTACTCGTTTGTAAAAAAAATTGTTCATGACCTTTTTTTAGGGGTGATTTTTTAGAACAGATTTTGTCTAAGACAAACATCTCTATCTTCAAATTAGTAGTTTTGCAATACTAACTTTTTGTGATTTTCTAAAAGAAATCGTTCGTCAGAAAAGGCTGTAACACCATTTCTTTACCGTCCCATATTACTTACAAAGAGAAAAATGGTGCTCTTTTTCCGAAAATAATAGTTTAAAAATCGCCTAAATTTCAAGCATATGTACGTGAAAACTCATATTTTTGAAAAATTGTTCATAACGTCCTTTCAAGGTCTTTCTTTGAAGAGAAGATTTTATTAAATAAAAACATCTGTCTTCAATGTTGTAGTTGTAGAAAAATGGAGAAAAAAGTGAGATCTTTTGCAACTTTCAAAAAATTTGGGATTTCAACGTAAGCGAGACCTGCACCATTCTTTTGAGCGTATTTCCCACTATCCGAGGCCAAAGTTTAATTAAAATATTTGAAGACATTTTCAAGAAAATTTTAGAACTGTTGATGATGCTTCATGTAAATTACTCGCAAAAATCAAATAATTTATGTTTCAAATCGTAGGGTCTTGAGTCCCTTTAAAAATTTTGAGAAATATTAATTTTTGAGAAAATCGGCTGAACGGCGTAGGCACTAGCTTGACCACAGATAAACGTTTGCCGTGAATAGATCTTTCGGTATAAAGGACCCACAAAACATAAATTCTGACTACACAACCTGTTAGAGGACACAATTTACTATAAATATAGGAGCAAGATTTAGCAACTTTTACGTTACCGGGGCCCGACAATAAAAGTTTTTCTGTCGAAAATTCGCGGCATTTTCGGCACACGGAAATTTACTTCTAAAGAAATTCTCTTCTGAAGAAATAAGGGCGAGAGAGAGCAAACATAAATACAAATGTATATCTATATTACCAGCTTTTCCTAAATTATAACAAATAGTAATTTCATAATATTTTAATTTGCTTACAATTTTATTACAATATTTGTTAGGAGTTCCAGGCCACTTTAAACACAGGAGTTTTAAACCGGACGTATTGGTTTAGGCAGCCCTCTTGGCATGGGAGCTAGTAAACACGGCATTTAATAAAGAAACGAAAGCTTCTTATTTTCAGCCTGGAATAAGTGGTCTGCGGTCTCCTAATTCGTCCCGCGGCACCGGGGCCCTCTACGTCACTAATTTCTCTACTCGGGTTCATTCACCTCTGTGCGGCTAGCAGGAGCGGCTGCGGCTTGGAGAACTCAAAACCAATCGGCGTTGGTGGAGCTCCTCCAAAGACATGAACGGCCGTATTCTCAATTATGGATTACTTCGCAAGTAATTTGCAAATCGAGGAATTTGCGGATTAGGTTAACACTCACATAACTCTGTTCTTATTCACCGTTTATTAAATCGCGATAAACAGAGAATTGGTGGATTCATGGATTGCCCATGGCCAGAATGTTTCAGTAAATATGATTGGCCGTGGAGTATTTCGATCTCGTGTCTGTTTGTAAACAATAGTTTTACCAATAGGTATACTATTCCAATGTCTTTGAGTTGTACAGCCACTTCAAACTCGATCTCTAATGTCGTTATATCGCATCGCATACTTCATAATGACTTCAGGGCCAATAAATCTAACATTTCTATTTAAGAAATTGATATTTTCACAACCGACATTGACAAATACGCGAATATTATTGTATGCAACGTTACTATAGCAAAAAAAGAAACTTCATAACATGAAAACAGATTTCAATGCAGTAAGTAGTGTTTAACAGTTTAAAAACAAATATGAAAGCATGGAAAGAATGGTTTAAAAAGCAGGAGTGTTAATAAAGGTCATATTTACAACATGGTAACAGCTACAATGCTGTTTACCCAATAGGATGAGAGAATTACTGCATTGATACGCCTGAAGATAGGTACTGAATGAGACTATGATTTGGGATATGGAAATGTAGTTAATATCACCAAAAGTAAGTGTTTTTGGTTTTATCTACCTTGTAAGTTTTGTGTTTAATTTTCAAGCAAAATTATTGGCTCCCTTTGGAACGTTTTACAAACAAGTTTGGTAGTTTGTAATCAGGGGAGGGCTACTTCCAAAAGTTGTTTCAGTAGTTTTTAGTGCAACTAATAAAATAATTGCACCCTATTGGAAGTCAAGACTTAAAAAAACGTCTGATGTCATGGAACATTCAAATGCAAGTAGTAGCTGTAAAACTTTTTTCAATGAAATGAATATAATAAAACGTTATGATAAATCATGTTTATTAATGAAACAATAACAAATTAAGCATAATTGTCCTAAATGCAAAGATTGGAAATAATCTTCCCCAGCTGTTGTCAGAGTTATTTTCTCTTCTTCAGAAGATAGAAAATAAAATTTAATATATTTTTTTGATGGGACATACTGGAATAAATGTGAAATGTATACATTCTTTAGTTTTCCCATAAAAGATTATAAAAATGTTATCTGCACATTTTCATGAATAATTCTTAAATGTACTAATTTATGTTTTGTGCTTCTCTGTATCCACAGTAATATACAACTAGTATAATGAAAAATATGCTTCTTTTTCTAGGAGATTTAAAGACAAATCTTAGAGCTAAAGCAGATTATTATAACTTCATTGCTGAAATTGTAACATAAGCAAAATTTAAAAATAAAATACGCTTTTCTTGTATGAATTTGAAAATTTAGTTACATTTTATTTATGTTATTGAATTTAAAGAAAAATTCATTAAATTTCAATGATCAGTTGTGATTATTTATCTATCTTATGGTATCTGACCCCATTACTTATATGATTAATTTGTGTATATTGCTAATTTACATAGTCTAACTAGATTATGATTCAAATATCAAAAAAGTTTTTAGAATATTATTTATGTCTGGACTGATTGCAGAGTTGGATTTCTGAACTTAGGATTGTAAAACACTTAAGAGTTGTTTTATAAGGGAAGTAATTATAACTAAAATTGATTTTGTTTTTCAATGTGGACATTTCTATTTTTTAGTAATTTTATTATTGGTACGTATTGAGAATATGGGTGTTTGTGGTGCTACAACGGCATATATTTTCTTGTATTATTTATAAGGATTTTACAATATTACAAATACTACATGAACCTTCATGTAGCTTCAAATTAACTAATCCCCATAGCACGTAACATACATTTTTTAACCGTTTCTGAAAGAAAGAAAGAAAGAAAGAAAGAAAGAAAGAAAGAAAGAAAGAAAGAAAGAAAGAAAGAAAGAAAGCTGCAAATATGTTTCCAACCTGCAGTGTTTCATGCAGAGATTGGCACTGACTGTGGTACGTTTGATATGCCATTGACGTTCCCTCCACACAACTAGATGATAACTTGACTTGGATGTTCTTTTCATATTTCCTTTCAATAGTTCCCTGTCATAATTCCATTCATAAGAGAAATTGTTCATCTGCTTTCATGTTTCGCTCGTAACTACGATCCTCTCGATCCAAGTAAGTTTTGCAGTGTATATCGAGTTCCGTATCGAAGGAAATAACAAGCAATAAAGTATCAATAAAAAAATAATTTAAGAAAAAACAATGTATTGTTATAGATGCATTATTTGAAGCTTAAATGTGACGGTCATATGGAGGCTGTACTCTTCACTGGAGAGCACGGGACGTAAGGATGCCCTTATGTTCCTTGTAGTAGAGCCACCACTTACCTCATGTGTTGGGAATTACCGAATTGAACTATTGATAAATGTTCATTTGTTTGGGATGATCAGATGCATTCGTTAAACAAACGACTGAAACAAACTAGTTTCCCTAGTAATTTGATCAAAGAGGTTCCGCCGGGGACAAACAGTCTGAGATAATAGCAGACTTGGGGGATTTTATTATTAACGATCTGCAGTGGCGACCCAAGGAAGGGTGGATGGTACATGGGGTTTTATTTCCTCCTCCCCAAGCCAATGATACATATTCGAAAATATAGCTTTTACTTTATATACGAGTACTAACAAAAGTTATTCAGCATATGAATGTTACAAATATCATCTCTAAACTATCAAAAAATACAAATTATGTTGGGTAAAAATAAACAATTCTTTACATGAAAACATCAACCGGACAATGAAACTTTAGCTCCCCCCCCCCGAGAAAGATCCTGGGTGCGCCTTTGATGATCAGCGATTCTCCTACCCCTTCCAAGCAGGGATTCACCAGAATCGCGTTTCCGACAGAGTTTCAAGAGAAAGTCCTGTATATTTGAAAACATTAGTGGGGTCAACACGCGACATTTAACCTGTTGCGAGCGTTGCCACAACGCGCGGGTTGCTCCCCGCGGTCTTAAAAGGGAAACAGATGACCTTGTGCTCCAGTGACATCACCAGCAAACTTTCATCTCGAGTCCCGCCGCGTGTATTTTTTTTTCTTTTCTTTTCTTTCTCTCTGTTTTCGATCCCTCTCCCCTCCCCTTCCGCGGCAACAACCCGCTAAAATATATGACTCCGCGGATGGAACGACTTTCCGGTTTAAAATACATGGAAGAAAGTGCGTGGCCGAGCGAGAAATTTCTCCGGGCTTCCGCGCCCCTCCTCCAGGGCGGGCGGCGAGCGCTGGTCGGGGCGCGGGCGCCGTGGCCGAGAGCAGTGCGTCGCGCAGCGCCGCACCGACCACCACGTGGACGCCACCGGCCTCCTCGCGCCTCCGCCTCCGACTGCGCCTCTGCTCCCGCGCCTGCACCTGCCGCGCAGGTACGTGCCAAGGCGTGGGCGGGCTGCGCGCCCGGCGGCTCCGAGCGCGCTTGTGAGGGGGGCCGTTTATCAATACAACGCAATTCGGTATTGCTGCTGTTAGTATTGTTTTTATCAATAATTTTTTTCGTTTTTATAAATTCAAGGTCGCTTTTTTACTAGCGACTACTCCGTTAAGGACAACATGCGCACTAACAAACATCCGGGCCCGGGGCGGGATTCAAACCTGCTACCTCGGCCTCGGCTATCCAGGCCGGCAAATTTGTCGTTGTTTTATTTGTTCATTGGTACGACGACGTATTGCACACACAACATATATTTGTGGTACATGGAATGTATGAAATTATGATTGCGCACATTATCGATGAAATTTCGATATCATGTGTATAATAGTCGTTTGCCGTTCATTACTTGGCAATTATATCGCTTGCCGCCATCCTCATTTTCTGCAGAAATCTAGGTAAATCTACTCGACACATCCGGTTTTAATGAAAAGCCTCCTGAAAGACTTCGGAATTTTCAGTGTCCCGCACCTGCATCTGCCCGTATGGGCAGGGCTTGGGCGGGCTGCGCACCCTCGAAGTGCCGGGACTGAAGACAGGTTATTTCTAACGTAATTCGGCATTCTTGATGTTTTAACAACTTTTTCCAAATTTTCATAAAAAATGTATCAACATTTTTTGATTTATTTTTTCTTGGAAAGATTTTTTTCTTGGTACACTTAAAAAATAGCGAAGCTCTCACTTTCAATGAACTCTGAATTTTCGAAATTTACAAACTTTAATTGTTTTCAGTTTTTCATCAAGAACAATATTAAAAAATATTTTACTCAATAAATGATGTGTCTCAATATTAGATGAGGTCATGTAAACATTTTTGAAACGATGTGTGGTTGTCTCATATATGTGTGGTTTATCGTTTCTTTTCCTTGAAGAGAAGACAGTTTTAAAAAAAATTCAAGAACGGCTTTATAACTTTTATTTAATTTTTTCTTGAATATAAATAATCTTATAGAATTTGAAGACGTCCCATTTTCATCGAACTCTCTGTATTTTTGAAAAGCGCAAAAATGTAAAATTGTTGAACTACAGTACTAAAGATAAACCTTTTTTCTTTTATGAAATCTGTTCTACAATAACAAGTCTTTAAATATGGCATTGTACAATGTTTTATATAGTTTTTTCTTTAAAAAGGCTATGAAAATATTTTGTTGAAAACGGCTCCAAATTTTTGATGAAATCTTTTTGAAATAAAGTCATCTTTGGCGCGACAACTAGGGTTGCCAACATTCCTCCATTTGGGAGGACAGTAGTCGATTGACGTTGATTGCCTCTCGCCCTCCTTCGTATTTTAACTGTCCTCCTTCTAGTAAATTTTTAACATTTGTTGCAATTTCTTACATCACATGACTAACATTTGCTACGTTGTATTGTTTACTTAATTTAGAATAGAAAACATGAATATCCTTTTTCTGAACGCTGATACACACACGACACACGCATGCATCGTAGTGTGTCTGTCCAGCGACTAAAATAAAACAGAGGCGCAGAAATACGCGTGCGCGCAATTGAGAAAACTAAGAAGGCAAATGAATACAGAGCATGCACAATTTGCAACAAATGAATACAAAGCACAATTTGCATGATGTATTTTCAGACTATTTTCCCGTTCAAAGAATAGTTAGAACTGAGCAGCACAAGAAAAATGGCAATATTTATTAAAACATTTAAATGAAAAAGAGAATATTTATTAGATGATTGCATGTATTTTAAGTACGCCATCTTCACATCTTTTTATGGTAACGAATCTTATAAATCGCAAAAGGAGAGAAGAAAAAAATGGGGAGCTGCTCTTAGTCTTGGACTTGCTAATTTTAAAATTGTAATTTGTATGGATTGTTAACGTTGTAAATTATATTCTTTAAATCGACATATGAGTTCTAGAAAAGGACAATTTAATAAGTTAAATGTTTAAAGAAGTGTGTTGATGCGGTGTTTGTGTGTGTGTGTATGTGTGTGGCTATGGAGTGTCCTCACTTTTACATGAATAGTTGGCAACTTAGCGACAACTCATGGAGGCTCAGGGCCGATAGAGTGGGTTGTCCCTTCTGTTTACCGGAGGGACTTGCAGAGGTGGTGCGTGGGCAGCGCAACGACTCCCGTTCACCATCAAGCACTTGTTTAGATCATTTTTATTCCAAGTTAGCTTGTAAATTCTATAATTGTTATGGAAATATATACTGTTCATGTTTGTTTTCAGTATATATTCGTTTTTTTATTAGGGTTTCTACCTTTTAGTCTGTTGAAAAGTGAATGAATTTCCACATTTCTTCGAAGACAGTGATATTAGTAACTCCAACTCTTCGTTCTGAGAAAAGGATGTTAACTAGGCGTTTTTCACAGTAAGAGTTGGAGATTCGATTTATCATGTGTGTGTATGTGCGTGTGCCTTCGCGATTGAAATCTCCTCGAGGAGTGACAATTTTGGAAGCTGCAAGGTTTCTCGTAGCATTGATTACGTAGTACTGCTCAAAACGCAGTTTTCACATTATATTGGTTGTCATCTTTCCTTCCAAATTATAGTATGTCGAGTAGGAAGAAAACTCTCTGTAATGTTTGATCACAAACAAGCCCATCTAGGTGAAAAGCCATAAACCTGCGTGAGTTAATATGATCCGATCTGTGAATAAATACTCTTACCTAAGTAATACAAATATCTCATTTTGCTATTCAGAAGCAATAAACTGAATAATACTTCAGAAATACTACATGCAAATTTTTATTCAGATAATTGATATGTTGATCCAATTCTGATAATCGGCTTCTTATAGACAACCTCTGAATGGAGGAAAGACAAAACTACTGGTGTCCCAACAGCACATACATTCTCGACTTATTTGCAATTTTCAAAAATTCAGAGAGGTTAATGAAAATAATGCCTAACAAATTTTTTGTGTCTTGCTATATCCTAGGAAAACATTTGAAGAAAAAATGGAGCCGTTTTGAGAAAGTTTGTAAATTAGTTGCATTAATTTCAAGCAAAACTCATCCGAAAACAATTCCTTCCCCCAAAAAATGCATATAATCTTATTTCAAGATTTTTTTCGAACAGATTCCATAAAGAAAAAACATTTCTATCATCGATATTATACTTTTACAATTTTAGTTTTTGGAACTCAAAAATAAACAAGTGGTGCTGCAACAACACATATTTTCTAGAAATCTTCTTAACTTTTGCAAATTTCAAATTCAGATTTGCAATTGCAAATTCAGAGAGTTCGACGCAAATGAGATATACACAATATTTAAGCTTCTAATTCTCTATCTGAGGAAAAGATGTTAAGAAAACAGAGCTATTTTTGAGAAATCTATTGCCTATATTTCATGCAAAATGACACAGTAATAACCGATATTTTCGAAAAATTGTACATGATGTTATTTGAATATGTGTTTTTGAAGAATTTATTTGTTGAGGAAAAACTTTCTGTGTTCAATATTGTAAGTGTAGGAAGACGTTGACATTTTGAAGTCATTTTTAACATTTGCAATTTTCGAGAATTCAAAGATTTCAACAAAAATAATTCCTACTTCATTATTTAAAGAGTTCTTTGCCGTATTCAATTGAAATGTTTAATTGAAAACTCTGCATCCATTTTCGAGAAAATTTTGAAAATGTTTTAGGCTTACTCCCTGGAAAAGTAACCCCAAAAATCAAAATATCCATTTCAAACTCGTAGGGCATAGACATCATTCCTGACTCTGGCTGTATTTCAGTTTTATATCAGCTTCATACCCTTCGTGAAAGTATTAGCTTCCTGCCGTCAGAATATAGAGAAAGATAATTTGAATGACTATATTTCCTACTGAACTCCAGAAGACAAGCTCAGAACGTTAACTTATGTGGACCATGTCTATCTCTGACAAGATCTTTTTCACCAACATGGCGTATTTTAACAACTAAAATTTCAGACTTAATTTCAGAATTATTTTGCGACCATACAAAAAACGGCTCAAAGCATTGAGTGACGCAAAGAATTGGAACAAAATTAACGAAACACAAACTAATTCAAATATAAAATGTGGATAGTTAGTATCAAATTATTCAAGCCAATTCATTTAATTGAAAAAATAAATATAGTTTGCTGACCTTAAAAAGAACATACATTTAGCAAAATGCGACGAGGATGGGATTCGAACCCACGCGTGCAGAGCACATTGGATTAGCAGTCCAACGCCTTAACCACTCGGCCACCTCGTCGTTGCCAGCAATGTTAATTGTTTTAAGTCTTGTACATCCATGCGTTGTCTGACGATGCATTCCTCCCGCCCGGACTCTTGCTTACTGTCTCGACCGCCATTACGCAACGGTTGAAGAGCTGCATTAGGGCTTCCTTTGTGCGTGAAAAGCTTAAAATGTCACAAAATACAGTGATTGTTGTTACATCCAAGAATGGTACTGGGGATTATTCCTAACAAAAAATCCTTGCATACGCCGAAGGTTGTTCAATGTTAATCATGGTGGTTGAAGTCAAAACCTGGTCGTTTATTCGGATGTGAGTAGTGAAGGGTCCAGAGTCTTAGCTAAGAAGTCGTCATGTCGTTTCCGTAGAGTCGTGAGTTTATTTTTTTCATGTGCTTTGTGATGAGGGTTAAGACCCACGTAATTTGTAATTACGATAAAATTATTTGTTCTACCATTCAATACATAAATCATTTTCGTGCTGTCGGTAATGAAATCAGGGGGCATATCTAGTAGGATTATAGGCGGCTATTACCAGCAATGTATTTGCCCTCCTATCTATATGTTGAACTTTAAATGAGGATCGTGTCTTCGTGTTTTAATTGAAATTAGCGTGAAGTACTTTGCTGAGCTTGCTGTGAATACAGCGAACGTTTGTACCCTACGCATACTATTTCACACTGTGCTTCTATCAGCAAATATAGAAAGTTGGATGTCGACGGGACATCCAACAGAAACTTCGAAAAGAATGTTGCTTTAAGGATAATGACAGAAGTGTTATTCGGAAACAGTCGCCGGTCTCAACAATTAACACTTTTCGAGAACTGACGAATATGACAAAGAGACAAGTCAAAGAACCAAACAAAAATCTACGTAATGACACATTCCCAAAACAAAATTCGCTAAGATGTTCATTTCCATAACGAACGTCTCCAACGTTTCCAACGTAATCCTTAGAATTGTGGGTAAACTAAAAATAATAATTTGACTGATTTTGAATAATTTCAGTAGTGTTTGTGGGCATGCACTTTTCAAAAAAGACAAGAAATGTGAAATTCCAAGTTTATGGCCAATGTCGGTTTTCTCAGTCGTTTTTTAATATGAGTATTATAGAGCTTTTTATACACGCGAATGGAAATTTTCTAGGAAAAAACAGACCGACCGTACGGATTTAGACATTTCTACGGAAACAATCATATTTTAAAAAAAAGAAGTTTCTTCATTATTGGATCAAAATGAAAAATCAATTGTAATATTTTTAGATATTCAAATTTTGCTTTCAAAATGATCTTCCTATGGTATTCGTGACTCTATATTAGATATCTTCATTCCTTAAACGAAAATCTCAAAGAGGAAACTAACAATTACATTGCATAGTTTGCTATTTCAGGTTGCATTGTTTTGCGACCAAAAATGCTTCAACACTCTTTTACATCAATTGTGTGATTCATTGCATCGGAAAGTCACTACAATTTCAAAACGTGGAAATTTGGTAAAAACGATTAAAATTCAATTAATGCAATTTAGAAAAGAACATAGTAACATGTATTTGTAAACATACATATCATATATTTAGAAAAAACTCGACGAGGATGGGATTCGAACCCACGCGTGCAGAGCACATTGGATTAGCAGTCCAACGCCTTAACCACTCGGCCACCTCGTCATCGGGTGAGGAGGTTAATGTATTGTTATTGATAGTCCAGTAACGACGTATTTCTTCTGCCAGACGCTTGCCTGGCTGCTTCGGCCGCCATTTCGCAACTGTTGTAATAACGCTGACACTTAGGGACGCACATCGTGTGCGGAAATTATCAAACGTGGTGCCACATCGCACACACTTTCTCGCATTATTTCAACTCTTCCAATTTTCGAAAAATCAGAAAGTTGTACGAAAATGAGACCTGCGTTATCGTTTTGAGAGTCCCTTGTTCTGTCCATGAACAAAAACATAGAGAACAAAAATTGGTTAAGTTTTTGAACCTTTTTAATATTTTAAATTAACTTCAAGCAGAAATTGCGCGAAAACTACTAGTTTTTTCAAAAAATTGTAAGCTATTCGATTATAAATTTGAATCTAAAAATTTGGGGTCACTTTTGAGAAAAGTTTGAAATGTTATTGAAGCTTTTTGTAAAGTACCTCGAAAAAACAAAATGTACATTTGAAATTCGCAGGGACTTGAGTTCGTCTGGTCATATCAATTTTGGAAAAATCGTCTGAACGATGTAGGCGCTAGTCTTAACTACAGAAAGAGGGACTGGCACACAGCAGGTATTAAGAGCCTGCAAAACGTGGGTTCTGACTACACGTGTTAAGAGGAAGTTCTCTGACTTATTCATTAATTTATTTACGTCAAAGACAGTCAAAAACTGTGTGTGGCATGCTATGGGGAGAAGTTAATTTGACGTTACATTTATGTGACATTACATTTATGTGATTTGACTGTGACTCACGTGACTACGATCTACTCAGTGGCCCCCACAGGGCGCTTTAACGGTGGATTACTCCAATTAAAACACGTAAGGGATAGTGTGAGTTGTACGCTATAGAGGGTTGAGAACGTTGTCCTCAAAAAATTTTTAAAAAAACTTTACTACCAACGGGAACAAGATTCATTCACGTTTTTGTTACCACGGCTCCACAGAACCTGCCTTTCTGTTGAAAATTCGCTGATTTCTTTCGTGGCATTACAATACTTTCTTTTTACTACGTAGTACGTAATAAAGTGAGAAATCACAGTAAATTATGTTAGCGTAGTCGGGAGATGAAAATGCAACAGATCGTTGGCCATGAGAAAGAAATTTCACAACCAAAAAGTAAAGTCGTGTTAATCGTAATCATTTGCCTTAGTTTTGTTTTCCTTTTATTGATGGCGAATGATGTGATTATCTGCATTTATTTTATCGAAGCGTGGTAATTAACTCTTTATAATCTCGAGGCCAAAATGGAAACTTAATTAGGGAAAGCGGTCTTTATTTATTCAGTTGTCATTATATCGTCGTTTTGAGATAAGCTTGGGAGTTGGAGATTGCTTCGTAAAAATTGCGAGTAACTCCAGTAACTAATTTGAGAGAGTAAGATGGGTACGCAGACGACGATAGAAATGTAGATAATGACAAACTATTAAATAGGAGGGAGATAACTTTAATATATAGCAATGAAACGAACCAGATACCTAAATGCGTCACTTTAAGCATAGCGAAGCGTTCAGCAATCGGCAGCAATTTCAATCTTCTGCGCATGCGCATAACTGCAAAGTGATGCGTAACTCGAACTGCACATGCGCAGAAGGTCAATAATGCTGTCGATTACTGTACCTTACATTGTGCTTAAAGTCCCTATTGATCAAAATGTTGGAGAGGAAGTAATCGACAGTTTTAGCGGTAAGGATTATTAAACTATCGCATTACTTAAATTCCGAAAGAAAAATGTGTTGAATGTATACAGTTAAATTTGCGTTAATTACACTTTACCATTTACTATGTGGTTTAAATCGTACTGTGGTTTCCCTATCTTCAATGAAAAAAAATTACTTTTTCTGCTCAGTAAGTAGCAATTTCTTCTGAAAATACAATGAGCAGCAATTTGGAAGAACACGTTTTCGGAAAAGTATTTCAAATGACTTGACTGAATTGTTCATTGATAAAATATTAGTAATCAATAATTAATATGTAAGAGTAGGTCCATATATTTACATACAAGTTGGTCTAATATCTTAGAATACTTCCCTAATAGACTGTAATTAGAGAAAGAGTATCGAACTCTTACCAAAATAATATTACTTTCCGAATAACTTCCTGCTCTATATCGATTAACTTAGGGAGAAAAAACAACAGTTTCCTCATAAAATCAAGATTCCCAAAAGTCCGATTCAGACCTCCATAACAATTAGACATCTCGCTCTTCCACACACACCCCTCCCACTACATTCTTACTAATTCGTATATTAGTCAAAACGTATTATTCAGAGAAGCAAACCTATCTCAACTTAAGGAAGGTCATATCCTAAAATCTCTTTATGATAATGTTCCTTGAAGTCCTCGAAAAACAAAAGTGTCGAACGAGAAGCAATGAATAATAAAAGAAGAAGTAATCAGTTGTCGATCATTATTTCCTATCAGAAGGATGAGATATTCTGTGCGGTATCTGCCTTTCGTATCAAAGGACAGT
This sequence comes from Gryllus bimaculatus, assembly GCA_017312745.1. NCBI lineage: Eukaryota > Metazoa > Arthropoda > Insecta > Orthoptera > Gryllidae > Gryllus > Gryllus bimaculatus. The sequence goes on along the minus strand of BOPP01000088.1, from coordinate 3,885,284 downwards.
GGCGTGAGATACCAGTACTCCACTTATTTTCATTGTGAAATACATATTTGCAGTATTTAATGAATCGATTATCAGTGAAGATGTGTAGTTTTCATGTTTGTATGCATTACGTCAATAATTTAAGGTAAATATTCAAAATTGATGGAAGAGATTTTGCAATGTGAATCTACAGTTTCAATGGAATTCAATTTGGTAATTCAAATATTAATATGCTGCTTGTGCGACAAGAACAATGTTTTTTGTATGACAATGAGCACAACCATATATAGAGTAAAGATACCAGATTAGACAGCCTTAAAAATACTGTTTTCTTAATTGTTCCATACATTTTACCACATAGCACTACTAATATACATTATTTTGGTTATCAAATCCTTATTCCTTCTCCCTGACCCTAATTACATCATAAATGTAAAATGAATCTGGGAAAATAATTTTTAAATATTATTTGAGAAAATACCAATTATTGATACCTTAGAAAATGATAAAACAACTGTGTTTGACATAGCCACCCGTGACACCCTTCTGTCAAATATAAAAAATTGACATCCGTCAAATTTGATGAAAACTAGGCAAAATACATTGGTCTGCAAATAAAAGAAATATTATATGCACATTCCCAATGTAGTTAGAACTTGCTTTCTTACAGAAAAAAAACCCACCATAGATTGAGCTTCGGAGCCCTCTAATAGCAGTTATTTAGCAAGAAAATATTTGGTTAGCATTAAATGTTGCAAAAACCTGCTTCCAGAGGGCTCCAACGGCGGAGCCCTCTAGTAGCAATTATTTAGCAACAAAAAAATTGGTTAGCACTAAATGTTGCAAAAACATGCAGCCCGAGGGCTCCAACGGCTCCTGTGCGCGCACGAACGCGACAATGGGCGAGCGCTATGCGCATAAATTTAGCTTGGGCATTGGAGGGTAAAATAATGAGTAATAAATAATGAAGTAATACTAGAAACACACACACAACTTGTACACAAAAATAATTTATTTCAATAAATAACAGAAACAAATTACAATTTGGAAGCAGTAAACACAATTTAGATATAAACAGAAGTGAATTTGTTTAGAGGAACGTAATATTTAAATAAGAAATAAAACTAAAAAGTTACCACTAATACAACTGCTCAACTTTAAAATATCTAAGAAAACCTGCACAGAATACACTTCGCTCTATGGCAGGTCACACACATATTGTAACTATTTTTGATGTTAAATAATGAAGTATATAAACTCCTAAATTAGACGTACATTTCTTGTGTAGTAGCCAAAGACGAAGCTCCGCAAACGCTACGATTGCCGCAGCAATTCCCTACGATTGATCGCAAAAGTGATCTAAACCATAACTTGGAAGAAGCCTCAATTTATCAACGTTCCCTTCTTGTCTCGCCTCTTCATAATTTTTATGGCGTCATATAGATTATCCTGATGATTCTCTTTCCTTGCGTCTTGTAGTTTTCTATCTTACAACTGGCATGCCAGGTATATTGCGAGAGAGATGTTATTAAAAATCATACTGTTTTGAATAATTGGCTATTTATTACTTTTTACTACTTAGGCGAGAGACCTCCACACTACCAGTGCGTGTATCTGAATTCATACACCAGACTTGCACTTCAACACTTGCAGGGCTCCTGGAATCCGCATGGCTTGAACCCAAAATATCTTTCTTTGTTACAAAATACACACGAAGGACGAGGGTCAGTTATGCTCGGAGCCGTAACTCAACCTTGAGTTAGTACAGGCTCTAGAGGCTGTCCGTAGCAGCGCTCTAGCCTTCCACCTCTGAGAAACAGCATTGAAATCCCACTCCTTCCAATTCCGCTTGTTCAAATTCCGCTGGTATAATTTCGTTTGTTCAAATCCCGTGGTTCAACGCTGTCGATCCATGTGGAATTTGTGTTGGAGATCGCGGCAGGTTTTCGTGGGTTCCTCCGTCCCTTTTGCCTCTGATTCCATCATTGCTCCATCACCATCAATCATAATATAACATCAAATTCATCGATATCCCTCACCCAAGCCTCATAATCGGATGGCCATGATATACACCATAATACAGATGAAAGGTATGAAGTGTAACCATTTCGAACATCCGGGGCGGATATTTATTACACATAAATTGAAGTTACTACGGAAACACGGTGGGAATTCCCTCTTCGCAGAGTTGTTAATTGGGAGATCCTGGGTTTGATTGCCAGGAAAGGATGGATTTTCGAAGCGAGTAATTTGTCAATTAACGTTGTAAATTGAAAGCTTTTGTAATTGTTTTTATTTCATTAATTTGAAGTTAAAATTAGCTTCGACTACTTACTTCGTGTCGAATCTCGGACTTCATTAGCAGCTATTACTAGGAGGTGAACGAACAACCTACCTGCCTTTTTTCTTTTTGTGATTATTTTTTTAACACATATTTCAATTTTAAAAACAAATACGACGCAAGAATAAGTTTTATTCGTTGTCTGAAAGAACTGTCCTATTTTTTCGTTTATGCAGTGTTCGATAAACTTTGAAATGCGTATTTGAGATGTTTTGTTTAAGAGTTTTAGAATAGTCAAAGAAAACATAATATCATAAACACATTTGTCATTCTTAAAGTACGAAAGTTTAAGAGTATGGGTTCTGTAAAACCTGAACAATTTACAATTCCCTTCACATTCACTTGAGACAAAAGGAGCAATAGCGGTCCTTTTATTTTGATTAAACAACAAAATAAAATAGCAATATTAATAATACTAATACTAATAATAATAATAATAATAATAATAATAATAATAAATCGTAAATAATAATTTACATTACAGCGTATTTGTCAATTTTCGTGAAGTGTGCGTGCTAAATGCATTCGAGAACGCGAATATACCAAGAACAATATTTATTTCATGGTCGGGCTCAGATTTGTCCGCTCGGGCTGTCGTGTTCCTGCACTTGCCTGGGGTACGTCCACTTGATTCGAACACTGAGGTAGGCGAAGTAATTCCAGCGCGGAAATTCACTGGCAGCTCCATTTGCAAACGACAAGAGACAAAAGTCATTTTTATTTCAAACTGATTTAATTATTGCATATCAGAGTTTTCTTATGGCATAAAAATATACGAAAACATACAATTATTAAATGTATGTACTTTGGCACGACAGCTCTTAAAGAACTAAGGCCTAACTGCAACATCCCGGCCTTGCAGCCATGGGTTAAGGGGTACGTGTGGTTAGCATACAGCCATCCCTACGCTGTATTATGGTATTCTCAACCTGAGAAAAGAGCTTTCTCATCGTAACACAGCAGCAGATACCGGGGCATTGCAAAGAATCCGCACAATTAATTTTTGCTCCGACACATTTATTAAATACGCTTATTAAATTGAATATACTATATAATTAGTAATGAAAATTTGCCACAAATAGAGTTAGTGTAGAGAACTGTTTGTTTATGGCATATTTTCATTATGAGTTCAACTATAATTGAAACAATAATTTGAGCACTGAGGAGAGTACATTTCAAATTATGATAAAATATCACTGCTATGGTTTGACTCTACTCTTCTCAAAAATGAAAACCGTTGTTCGCAATCGTTAGTGGCCCCACAAATAGACATTAAATTTGCAGCATTTTTGAACAAACTTGGAAACGTGTTCGAAAGAAATTTCCATAAAGACTTCTTAATTTATTTCACAATATAATAGATATTTTAGCTATCACACCTGTGGTCTATTCATTTTAATTGTCAGCATACAGGCACGATATCAATATCTACTAAATATGGAGCGGCAAATTTACGAAATTCCATCATCAACAACTTGAAGACGAAAATTCGCGTCTTAGTTAAATGTCATCATCTTTGGAATGGAAGAAAGCATTCTACAAATATATTAACTTAGTAGTACTTGATGCAACATCGGCATCATTTACTTTCTGTCACATTGCCTCGTGTCGCCGGTGTTCGCAGATCTGCCTGCAGGCAGATCTTTCCTTCACCGCCGTTGGATTTCGTGCCCGCCTCTGGCCTACTTTTTTCATCTCGTCTTGGAATTGGTCAGTCTGCACAGTCTCAGAAATTCTAAGAAACTTCTCGGATCTCGGCGGTTTCGGCCACCTTTAAATTTAATGTAGTATGTGAGGGTGTTATTATGAATCATGATTATCGAACATTAAAATATTTTGATTGACAAACACCTACTTATTTAATTTCTCTTTTTTTTATTCTTTATTGAAACTGACCAGTATACCTGCTTTATTGAGATTGTATTTTTTTTATTTAATTCACATTGTTATTAATGAAATAAATAAATTTGGAGAACAAATTTTATTTGAAGGAAAAATCTCTATCTTCAATTTTGTAATTGGAGGAAGACGAAAAATCTCAAACGTTTGGAATTTTCCAAAATTCTGAGTTAACAGTGAAAATCGGACCTATGATATCTTCATAAGTGTATGTTATTCTATTCTTTCAAAAAATTGAAAGAAAAAGTTTGGAGCTCAATTTTGAGAAAACTTTGAAATAGGCCGGACATCATATAAAGTACCACCGAAATTTAAAGAAAGTTGTTCAAAATCGTAGCTTCTCGAGTGGAGCCAGATCGACCGGGGAATATTCATTTTGTAAGAAACCGTACGTATGGTTTAGGAGCCAGTGGTGTTTCAACTTGGACAGACGGAGAGGCAGACGGACGGTTTTGAAAAAAACAACCAAAAACAACACTCTTTCGGTATCAAGAGACCCCAAAACGTGTATTTCCGTTAAAATCTCGAAATCGATTTTCAGCAGCATTACATAACTACTGTATTCCGTATATACGTACTTACACAAGAATGTAAAATCTCAAACCTGCCTGGATAGCCGAGGTGGCAAAGAACGTACACCGACTCAGCTCATCGATCTGAAGGGTCGCGGGTTCTAGTGCCGTTTTTTTGGCATGGTTCCTTGTCTCTCAAATATGTCCCTTGTATTTCATGGGGACTTAAACCAGCTGTCGGCTGGATAAGACACCTGAAAAACGGAATACGTGTACTTCTTCCGCAAACTCAACCACATGTTTCAATGAGAGAGAGGAGCGAATTCCACTTCATATATCATTCCGCATGTGCGTCTGTGGTATACTTAACAACAGTGTTTTAAAGAAATGACCGTTGAGTCACCCTAGCAACTGGGAACGCCTCCCAAGCCCCGTGTAAACCGTAGTTCGCGCTTGCAACGAGCAGCTCCCCACCGCTGATATGTTCTGTGCTCCTCCGGCAGCGCCATGGGCCGTCGCGTGACCGTGGGGATGATCCTGTTCATCATCCTGCTGGCCGTGGTGAAGGCGCACATGCACTTCATCCGCCTGCTCATCCTGGCGGCGGCGGGCCTGGGCGGGCTGTACATGCTGCACCTGCTGGCGCAGGACTACAACAAGATCCGGCAGCCGGTGAAGCCCGCCATGGGCGCCGGCGGCGCGGCGGCCCCGGCCGTGCGCGCCATCGCGCGCCTGCTCTTCCGGCGCTCGGCGGACGGGCTGCCCCCGCCGCCGCCGGCCCTCGCCGCCCACGCCCCGCTGCACCCCTGGCACCACGTACGTAGGCGCCTGCGCGCGCTCGCTACATGCGGCAAATGTTCACCATTGCCGAACGCACGTGCATGATGTAGGATTAGGAAACGTGCACGGGATTTGGGCGAATTGTTTGATTGATTGTTAGTGATTCCCGCCAACTGCTAAGGTCATTATTCCGGTAAGTGATGTGCATCTTTTTTATTGCGGGAGTCGGTGATGATCTTCGCAAGGTGAATGGCGAGATTCAGCGCCAACCTATCCGCCGTCTTCCGGGGTTTCTCCTCAACGAGATATCTTCCACCAGCGGGCCACCGCCCCAGCCGAGACAATGTCTAAGCTCCCGAATGGTCTCCCGACACATGTGGTACTGTAGTCCATGCACGTGTGTGTGTAAATAAGGGGTGCAATAATACCAAGGAAAGATCGCGGCGGTCCAATGGTCCGTTTGTTAGGGTACTGCTCCGGCATTTGCCTGGTGTTGATCGGAGACACCACTGAACGCGATCTAGCTTTGTAACTAGTGTGGATAATCCTGCCGCCGTCTGGACTCGAACCCTACGATCTCCCGACAGAGTCAATGCAGTGACATCAGTTGATGCCCTGAGCCACCTAATACGGTATCATTGATCAAGTAATATGCCGTTGAGAGATATTGTTCGTTATATTTTCACAGCACACACTGCGCTCCTTTCACCCACTAGCGGAGAGAAGACTTATGACTCGGGCGACGAAACAGGCGATTTGAATTTAGATCAGAGGCTTCATTTAGGCTTGACGATATTTTACATGAAGTAAGCCTACTGACATGGAACAGACGGCTTAACTTCCCCTGCAAAAGAAGGCGTACGAAGGATTTTTTCGAGGATTTTTAAAACCAACGGCTTTGGTCGGGTTTAATCCCGTGAACTTGGGTCAAACAGTCCGATAAGCTAACCGTTACACCATCGCCGCCGCTTACACTGAAGATGGAGGCGTGAATTCCTTGATCCTGACAAGAAGGGAACAGGACCAATCAGCATTTCAAGATTCCATATTATTGAGAGAAAATTGGATTTTGTGAATCGTTTAGAAGTTACGGGGTTTGTCCATACTTGTGGGTTACGTGTGTATGTTACTGTTCAAGACCGAATCTGCCTTTCCAAAATTAACTGGTTTCTTTTCACATTATTCAAAATTAATGAATAAAGTTCAACGTTGGATCAGCTTTGAAACACACTTCGGGCTCAAGCTGAATGGCGTTGATGTACGCCAACACGAGGTGGATAAGGTGGGTCAAGTGCGTTACGGTGGCGAATAGCTAATATTATTTGAAAAACTGGGATTAAACTGCTGGTGGAAAGTTTATTAGCCATGTACGTGTGTGTGACAAAGTTTGTACATAGCCACTTAATGCAGCTAATGCATCTACCACTTAGTAATCTAACTTCACCATATGACTCAGTTGATGCTTCGCCGCGCACTTCCGGGTTGGCAACGAGGCTACAATCTGTGCGATTTGGGGTCTGTGCAACACGTAATTTGTAATCCATATTTATGTCAAAAAGTACCTCTTCCAAACACGCAAAACGCATTACACTCCGACAATCACCTTAGTTCAGCCAGCACCTTGCGGCAAATACCAGCATTAGTTGGATTACGTTCGAAGTAATCTTTGTGTTATAGTTTTATCCACGCCGTGTGCTTAACGTGCAAATTACCCGGCTACTCCTGACATTAGCCGTTTTTCAGATTTAGCTATGGATAAACACTTCATATTATATAAAGATAATATGAATTATGATAGTGAGTCTTTGGTCTTTTCGGCCATGCAGGAAATAAACGGATGGTTTTGATATGTGGGTGATGATGATGGAACAGTGGTGAAATAGTGTCATGACGCCATATGACAAGTGAAGGAGTCTCGGGTGGAAACACAAAAACACGGATGATATCCATACAGGTTTTAAAGTCAGTACGTATTCTAATTATCCTTTACTATTAAAGCCTCCTTCCTATTTCCCTGATATATGGTAATTTATTTCTGAAAATGCACTTCTCTCCGTACCTGTCTAGCGGGCACTACTCTTTTGGGATATTTATACCATCTATTCATGGCTTAGACGCACGTAATGGTCAGACACTATCTCTCATTGGCGGTCGACACCTTGATGAAAATTAAAAGAAAAAAGCAACTTTTATTTTCGCGTTCAAGGCCTCAAGTTATACTGAAAAACATAATTCTCGAGTCGCAAATTTGCTGTTGAACAGTGATACTACTTCTAACTCTCGTATCTTCCGCATAGATCAATTTATGCAATGCGGCATGAAATAATATGACAGAAATACACGTTTTGTGAGTACTCTTGAAATGATCTGACAGAACTACAGGTTGTGACATTGATCAAGACAATTCATTAGTTTTAAGTGGTCATGGAAGTTAATGAGGTTGAGAAACGTCTTTACGTAATGTATTTAGGGTGCTTAAAACATTGCCTGGAATGGAAATTTCACTTTTTTGAGTTGACTAAATATGTGTCTAAAGTGCTGGAAAATGTTTTGACTAACGTAAAGAGAAGTTACATTTTAAGATCAAAATTGTATGAATTATTGAATCCGCATAGAGGCCCTTCAATTACACAGTCACGAGACCGCCAAACATGTTCGGTCAAAACCCTGTTCTTTGATAGGATTTATAAGGAACTTATTATGAATTCTCTGTGAAGTATTTTTTCTATTTTTAGCAATGTATTACTCGCGATCTGTCACTGTGATCAACTTTACAAATATTTTATCTTTTTTCTATTCATATTTCCTGCCTCTCTTCGCTTCGTAGAAAGGTTCGTGCGGAAATTTTTCTTTTCTTAAATGTGCGTTTCGATGTGTTGCAGTTGTTAGCGGAGCGAAACCCCAAGAATTCTCATTGTGAAAGTAATAAGCCTTAAAATGCAAAGCTTCGGGGTAAAATCGCGTGTTTAAACATAAAAGATAATTTATAAAATTCCTTTTTGCCTGGTTTCACACGCTTCTTTCTCTTCCATGTGGTGCTGGCCCTCCATTAAATTGCGGTCTTTTATCTTCCTACTTGGAGTGAGCTAATCCGGGTGGAACAAATGGCAGAGTTAGCCGCGTTGCTTGGGATTAGGGATTGTGTGTTCAAGTTCCGTGTTTGGTATGGATGTTTTCACTTGGTGATTGTAACGCAAGGAGAAACCACTTTGTATCCCACAAATTCATACCGATCATAATTAATTATGATTTGGTAGTAATGAATTAACGCAATAATACAGTGAAATTGACAAAATAATTGTTATTGTTTATAAGAAGATAATGAATTGGTTACCAGAGATAGGAATAATAATAATAATAGTAAAAATAGAGAAGGCTTTTGATAATGTCAACTGATGTAAATTACGGAGCACGATGAGAGAAGAATGGTGCCCAAGTCTTCTAATGAAAGTGGTGAAAAGTATGTATGATAATACTAATATCGTAGTGAAATACAATGGAGTTGTTTCCGGGAAGAGAATTATAAATAAAGTATTAAGGTAGGGAGACAGTCTTTTGCCAACACTCCTTACCATATATCGGGGATATATAATGACAAGGTGGAAGTACGTGGTGCCCTCAGGAATTCACCTGGGCAAAAATATTTTTTAAATACTCTTTTATATGCTCTCGGCCAGGTGATTCTGCAGGAAAACGAAGATGATACGCAAAGATTTATTTACCATCTGGAACACATTTTATGGAGTACAATCTGCTAGTATCAGTTAATAAAACAAAAGCAACGGCTTTTAAAGGAAAATAATCAATAAAGCTTCAAAATATATTGTGCTTCAAAATATGATTTTAGAGCAAGTGACGCATTTTAAATAGGATGTAAAATTTCATATGGAGGAGATAGGACGATCACCAGCAAGGTCCATAAATGTCAAGTAATATGTGGAACTATAAGTAGATCGTTTAAAAAGGAAGCACGAAAATGAATCCAGTTAAAATTGTATATTATGACCCTCCCACTTCTACTGTATGGATGTAAAACTCTGGTTCAAAAACAAGGAGAATTGAATTAGCAGAAATCAGATTTTTGGTAGGAATAAAGGGCTGTACATTAAGAGACCAAATAAAAAGTGAGAAAATAAGAGCGGGAAGAAACAGTACATAAGAAAATTAAGCAGTACAGGAAGCAATGAGTGACTCATATTGGAAATATGCCGCTAGACAGACTTCCCGCGCAAGCATTCATTGTTGGCCAATTGTCAAACATTGGAAGGCCAAGAATGAGATGGAAAGAGACTGGAACAGGCAATATGCCTAATCTGTAAAGTAAGATGATGATAAGAGTAATAATAATAATAATAATAATAATAATAATAATAATAATAATAATAATAATAATAATAATATTTTTATTGCAATAAAATACGATTTATTTTCAAAATATCCAAAAATCTGCCCCCAAAATTCATTTTAAAATCATTGTTTAATGTTGGAGGTGGAATTTTGGAGACCAATAGATATATACTACTTTATGTCCGAAATTAGCATCTCAAACGTTGGTTAAGATTGAAGAAATTAAAGAACCATCAAAAGAGAAGGATTAAAGGGCTGACATCGAAGTAGAATGAAACGAGCTAGTATTTACGAGATTTGAATTGGGGTTTAATCGGATTTTTATTGTGACTTACAATTCGATCTCCGTCCTATAGTTCTCCTCTTTTCGCCACATAGTTTTTACTGTTTTTTATAATTGATAAATCGAACCAACAACGCTATAGACCTATAAAACTTCTTGCCCAATCAAGTTCGAACCGCAAGGAACGAAGACATCTACATTTCGTTGCCGACTTTCTTTTTCTCCGATCCTAAAATACTTTCGGTCAATGAACTTTAGTGATTTTCTAATTCCGTTTTGACACGATAGGCTTCGATAAACCGTTGCCGAATCTCGCGGCCTGTCTGTGTTTCATAGAGCGGAGGAGGGACCAAGTTCTCTCTCACTTTCTCCCGTCCGATTCTCTCCGACGTCTTTTGCGTGAGAGAGCTCCATGACATTTCTGAAGAAAGTATGTTTTCGCTGATTTCACCATGAGACAGGCAGCCGTGCTTTTTTCAAACTTATTTAAATGCTTATTTTTTTATTTAGGCTCATTTATTTACGTAAAATACAGGGAAAAGCCAGACGTGTAGTACTGGAGAGATAATCAAACTGAATACATTGTTTTTTTAAGTATTTTGAGGCACGAAACGTTGTTAACATTGCAAAAGATTTGTAGTAATTTTTATAGGATTAATTAATAATGGGTTAAAGATGCAAACTGACTTGAAATATCTGATGATGGGAATGATTGAAATTTGTTATATACACATGCCCTAGTTTGCCTACAAAATAGAGAATTTGATACAAAGCAAGGTAAATGTAAAAAAACAGACAGAATGTCATTCATAATGCGATTTACTGTGATTAATTCACATTTTTACAAAATTAAAATAGACAAAATTAATTGGTACTATTGAAATGTTCTTGCTTCAGTGGTTTTATGAGTACGATATTTCCAAAGGTATAACTAATATGATTAAAATTATGACCATTTATATTGCACGCTATTATGATTCATGTGGCGCAAGGGTTGCGTATGTCAACCGTAAAGGGGCAGCCGAGGGAAATGATGCACATCTCCATTGGTATCAGTCTGTGTGTTGATCAACTGCGTGCGTGTTCATGTTACCACGACAATCTATTAATCTAAAAAATCGTTTAACCAGTTTTTTAGATTATTTTTTTTCCAACTACAAATTCCTTTATTTGCCATATTATTCCTCTGTTGTTTTTTCAGTCATGTTCCTCAATGATATTAGTCTCGGTTCACGCTAAGAGGCAACAAGAAGAGTTTAAGTCTTAAGTTTCAAGTCGTGCATTTTACGAACTCTTCTACCTTGACGGGCCATGCATTCCACTTTCCCGAAGATATGTTCAAACCCCACAATTAGCACATTCAAAAATAAGAATGACACGATAAATCATCTCTCCACTAATTCAATAAAATTCACAAAAGGAGAAAATAAAAACCATAGACTAATCAGTTAGCACACAAACTGTAATTAATTCGATTACGTATTCTTGCGACTTCCTTACAACAAAACTTTATTAAACATATTAAATATATATAATGGCAATAATGTAAATATATTAAAACCCTCGAATACCAAAAGGTCCAACAAGAAGGTAACACATTTTTAAAGCTATATCCTCACTCGATTTCGAATAACTTTTCAACTCTGTAAAGCATGTATTTGACACCACTTGTGTTTAGTTGTAGTAGCAGTTGCAGCGGTTAAGTTGCATTTCTAGCGTAATTTATTTGCCCTGACACTGACACTTTTATCTCCAAGCTTAAGCGAAGATAGAAGAGTTTTATTTTCGCTCATCTAAGAAACAAAGTGAAATTCTATGTGGACAGCGGAGGTCATTCTGTAGATAATTGACATACCCTAGTGGAGATAAATGAAATTGTCTGTGGGTCGGTAGGAAATATATTGACCTAATAATGTGGGTATTCTGTGAATATCTTTTCTTATTCTGAAAGAGACACCATGAAACCGTAGTGTCCATGTATTTTCGTATAAATATTATTTGGAACGATAAATCTCTGCCTGCTATCTGGAGATAATGTCTAAGAGTCCAGAGGCATATTTGATGAATATGAATTCAATAACACATATAATTTCACGTTTTTGATGAGAGAACTGATTATACTTCGTATTCACCTGCTCTCCCATAATTCCCTTATCCACAGTACAAAAAAGGTGGTGACGCGCGCAAACTGGAGTACTTCAGCTACTATCACATGCATCAAGAGTCCACAGGTCGAGAGAAGAATTTATTGGCGATGGTAAACAAGCCCGAATTTCACGTATGAAGTGGCTTCCGCGACAGAGAGTGGTTCATTGGTCGATTTGCTTTCGCCGGCCTCCTACCACCCAGCTCCCGAATCTCAAATGACCTGTATGTGTTGTATGAGATGTATCAAACAGATACTTGGCAATTATTTTTCTTCACTGCTCCTCATTTCATAATATGTCCTTCTTTAACAATAGTTATCCCAAATACTTAAACAGGCATATGTGGCTCAGGGCATCGATTGATCTCACTGCAGTGCCCATGCCTGGGAGGTCCTTGGGATTGAGATCCGGCCTGTAGCGACGGTGGCAGGATTTTCGACACTAGCGAGATAGCTTGGTGGAATTCAGCCGCTGTCTGAAGGGGAATTCTAGCGTTCGGCTTCTCTGGTCAGTAGTTTTCCGTGGTTTCTCTGAACAACACCAGGCGAATGCCTGAGCAGTACCCTACCAAACGGGCCACTTCTTCCTTCTAGTCCCCTCCTCACCCCTCACCCTCACACTAAGACACACGAATATGTACTAAAGTACAAACATGTCGGGAAATCATTCGGGAGCTTAGTCCCCCCGTCTGTCAGAATGATCCGCAACTGAAGATACTACGAGGGGAGCCTCGCAAGCTGATTTATAGGTCTACGATTTCACGTTCTATTGCAGAAGAACCCGAATGAAATATCCTCCAAAATAAAAATATCCGTTTCAAATTTACAGAGCCTTGGAGTTCAACTAGACGTATCCTGGCATGTCAATTTTGGACAAAATCGTCTAAACGGTTTAGTCGCTAATGTTGTCCTAGACGTGCATACACGTTTTGCCGTAAACCAATTTTTCGATATCACGGACCCACGAAACGTGGATTATGTGTCATCATGTTAGAAGATGTAATTTACTTCATGTATGAGCAAGAGCTATCCACCTTTACGGTATCAGGGATATACAATACGAGTTTTTTTTGTAATAAAAAAGATAATCAATTGTCTTTGCTATAGAATTACGAAATAAGCAAGAAAGTAGAAAGTTCTCAAAAAACAGTATCTATCTACACTTATTTCGAATTTTCGATTATTTCAATTATTTCTAAAATAGTTTTCTTATAGTCGTGAAAATAGTGGATATTTATTTTCTTCATGTAAATTGTCATTTTTCCTAAATAAAAGGAATGTAAAGTTTGAACTTGAGAGGTTAGGGTCGTCGCAGTTTGAAGGTTTCTTTTGTTCTATTTGTGTTCCTTGATAGTATCAAATAGGTTTTTTTATTTTATATATTTATTTTAGGTCATCAGCGACCTCAGTTACATCAACATAACAACAAACATTTAGTTTTGACGGATTTTACCTGTTAGTTTGTTTTAAATATATTTTGCAATTAAATTCTTTTTTTAAGTATAGAATCGCTTACGAAGGGGATAATTTTAGGACATTCTGTTGAGGACTTGAATACCACATGATATATATATATATATATATATATATATATATATATATATATATATATATATATATATATATTGATTATTTTTTCCCTTTTATTTTTCCTACATACTAATATACAACATTACAATCAAATTAAGAGATGGAATAATCTACATTGTACTTAGACAATATGTCAAAGTTGATAGAATATTTTGCATTAAAACGACCAGCAGCAGCTCTCTTAAAAGTTTTGAGCTCAGTTCGAATATTAAATTTGTTAGGAAAATATTCAATATAAGATTATCTACCGGAATGAAAAACAAAAACACAGAGGCTGGTACCTAGTGTCTTGGTATCAACAGAAAATGTCCTTCTTGTACTTTTCTCTAACCCTTGAAAGTAATATATTTAACACATGTTCCCGAATAAATAGCTAGGTTATTTAATTTTGAGCACAATTTAATGAATATTCTTTACACAAAATCTATTATCAGAAAGGTGAACAAGATATAATTTAATATTCTTTCCGATTAAGTTTCTGTATGGTACCAATTTGATTTGATTTGATTTATTTTCACAAAAAAACAGTAAAAGATGAATGTGACATCTGCGGAATAAGTATAATTTAGGCACTTTTCTTGAGCTCCAGAATCTCTTAACCACCTTTTAACCATAAGTAGTTGAATGATGAAGAAAAGTTCAAACGAAACAACAATCTGTAATTATTGCATAATTAGGAACTATCATATTTAACTTCTAAAAACATTATACACCTCAAGTCATTTTCCACTTCCATAGAAATCTGCAATCTCTCATGGTACGTATGAAAAAGATCTAAAACGACACATATTCCACCGGTAATATGTTGCAATTACTTGATTCACATATTATCATTTGAAGAATGGTAGAGGGAGTGAAGTTAATTTTTTTTCAGTTTATTAATAATAATCTTTGCCACTGTTGGCGAAACTGGTTAACCAACAGGAACATCAACACTTTATCTTGAAAGGCAAAAATGAATTGAGAAGTTTTAATTTTAACGTGAGGATGAAATGTTTAACAAATTGTTTGTTCTCTCTATTGAAAACTCGAAATAAATATTTCGAGTGTCAATCGACCACGTCGTCAGATCGTCGACCAGATTGTCAAGATAGAAAAAGAGTACATTTATTCTTCTTATTTTTTCTGTTTAAAATCTCTTATTTTTATATTATAGATACGGATCATTATCCAACATTCAGAAAATATTTATTGAAATTATAAAACTGAAGAATGAAACTGAAGAAACTTTTTTCTTTTCACAAACATAATTCTTGAGTAAGAGGTTTTGGTACAAAGTATGAAGCAACGCCAATTTTCCTATAAATATTATTTATAGCAGTTCACAAATTTTCAAAATGTCCTGTGTCCGTAGTAGAAATTTGTTCATCTCGATCCAAGTTTAATGTCCATTTAGAACGGTAGCACCACCTCCATGGTAAGATAGAGTACGAATCGCTAACAACTAACAACCGGAGTTAGAATTGTGCGGAAGAACGAAATAGTATGTATTTGGCAATTAATGTAATAATTTTCAAGAAATTATATATTATATCTAAATTAAAACGCTTTAAAGAAATTATGAAAAATATGTACTATACTCTACACTGTAGAGTACTAAAGAATAAGCAGAAAAAACGAGACAGTACAAAAGAGTGTTGTTATAAGAGTACGACTGGTAACCTATTATTGTTATCACTAAATAATACTTAGGGATAGGTTAAGAAGATTAAATAAAACAGATTCGGCCTACCGAAAACAAATGCAATTGCGTTCTCTAATATCTCTCGTGCCCGAAATAGATATTTGAGTTTTCCGCTCTACCCGGGCACGTATGATTTCGTGAATCCGCTCGTCAAAGCCGGAGGTGACGCCGTTCATCAGCAGTGCACACGAAGCGTTTAACAAGGTACTCCACCGAAGAGGCGTGTCTTCTTCACAACTGACCAATCAAAAGCGTGGCGTATGCGCGCGGAATCTGTCATGTTAAGGTTCATTAATTTCGTGACTCGATGCTGGAGTACGTACTGTGACGGGCGCATCACGCTGCAAAGCGCGGTCGCCCCAGTGCACACGGTGGCTGGAAAACACTTGGGATCATCCTCCATTCGCTGCGCTGGCCCGATCACCAGCAGAGACATCGCTTGGTGGTGGGTGGATGTGGTGGGTGTGGTGCCGTTGCGATGCGATTTTCTGCCGATTTGCCGCAATGTTCATTTCTATGCAAGCATTCGATATGCGAGAGAGCGAACCGGCACTACTGAAAAGTTAACTGAAATGTAAAGAAGAAGTTCAAAAATCTAAGCACATGTAGGACAAGTGCGGGAAGTGGGGTAGAGTTACTCCGTCGCATACATTATGGAATGTAGGATGGAATATTATGATACATTATGGGACATTATGTTGTTCTTTAGGTGATGGAAATAGTTTCCATGAAACGGAAGCAAATATTTCTTGTAATTTTGCCGATATGCTTTCTACTTTCTCTATATTCGTAATTCAACTGTCAATTAACATAATTCAGCTTTTTTATGGTTCCGGCAGAATGTTTCCATGACTTAAAAGATTCGTAGGGGGGAGATTCGAAGAGGGGAGCAGGAGAGCCTTGATCCTCCTAATTATTTTCGAAAGGATTCCATAACCGTACGTAATAAAAATAATTCAGAAAATGTTTTCAGTCCCTGATGTTCCCATTTTTCATCTGATAATTAGGGATTTTTTGATATTTTATTTAATTCAGGTCACTTTGGAAAGAGCTGAGGTTCTTTTGTGACTATTGTTATCTAATGCTTCAGTAACGTTGCAGAAATTACAATTGAGATAGAATAATTAATTAAAGTAATTTTACACAATAATTTAAATACATATCTCAAATCCAGTAAATTAGGGAATTTGTTATATGGCATTATGAGAGGCGTTCTGGTTCATCTGACAACCCCGTAAATTGTTCAAATAAATCCATTTCTATGTGTTCATAATAATCGTTAAAGCTGCAATTTAATTCTCTATAGTAGTGTAATTTATTATTTTGTAATATACGACATAAGTGAACATAACAAGTTCATTGGAAAAGGAGCCGAGAAATGTGATGCCAACTTTTGTTTGAAGCTGCGCGGGCCTGTGAGAAGGATTGTAGAAAGAAATAACATTCTCGGTATTTAATAACAATATATATATATATATATATATATATATATATATATATAAAGTTTTAAAAACTAACAGTGATATTTCCCCATCATCTGTGGTTTTAAAGCACATACCAAGTAATGTGGAACAAATTACATGTTTAAATATTTAACATGTATTATTTAAAAAGTGATTTTCGTGAGACGCGAATTTTTGTGCAAGACACAATACATATTTTATATTATTATTTAATAATGATATTTTGGAAGATTATTTCTTTCTCCATACTTTTTAAATTATTCAAATACGTATAGTAAAATAGAAGCGATAGAGAATCTGGAGCTCCCTAAAAGGGCACAAATTTTACTTCTCTCCACATGCCACTTACATTTTTAACTGGCTATTTTTATTTAACCACTATTTGAATGTTATAATATTCATTCTACCCGCCTTCCCATAGCAATGGCTCGTTTGTTTTTTCAAGTTCAGTTTATGATTCACTTTACATCTAACAAAATTGTATAAAATGTAATCAATTTTGTAAAATGCGCTTCATCGTTGAAAATATTCATCAGTTCTCTGCTGCGTAGTTATGTATTTGTTTCCAAAGTGCGTGTCTGTTAAAAATGCTGCATGTGTTGAAACACTTCCTATTGTACGTCACCTTAAAAACCCGATGCACGTTTTGTAGAAGAAGCGAAATCGCATATTTTCTTGAGCTCTGAGTGTTGTTACTGGGCGCTCTGATTATACAAATAGCAGTTCACCTGACCTTTCCAGACGCAGTCCTTTCTCTGTGGTATGTCGATTCTTTTACGGGGGAGACGTAATGCACAAGAACCGAATGCTTATTTGCTGTTCGAAATATTTTTTTATTGCAAAGGTGAGAATATTTTGTATTATCAAATCTTGTTAAAATCACTTGTTGTTACCCAATTTTTATTCAACTTAAAATACTTTAAGAACTTGTGCAGAGATAGCTGATCTCAAGAAAACCTTAATTGATTGCACTTTTCCCCATAAGTCATACGCAATTTTTATAAATATTTAGACGTTAAATAAATAAATAGATGAAATTTTCGAACCTCTTTCCTTCCGAGATAAAGAAATATAATACCTTATTTTTCCCAGTACAAGTGCAATCATATGGTTAACATAGTACATGCTGGTTAAGTGCTGTGCATTCGCAGTTGTTTGCTATTCGTTGTTGTCGACCCCAGCAAATATCAGAGAGTTTGTCGACCGTGGCCGCGAAACCCCGTTTTGCATAGTATGCATCAACGCGCCGGAACTATCATGAATGCATCTCGTCGGCACGATTACGTCACCCAGAAAGAAGAGTGGCGTTGACTCTGAGGAGTAATCTACGTTTCCAGCTCAACAAATGTAGTCGCTTCTCTTTCGTGTGGGGGAAAACAGATCGCAGTGGTTCCCAGGATTAAGTGGCCACTATATGCTATTTTCAGATCTGTTAGAGGGAACGCCCTGTTATTATTGTAAATGTATATTTTGATTACTTCATCACGAATGGGGACCGACATAGTTACAGCGTCACTTACAATACTTATCAGCATTCGTGCTTGGAAATAACTTCTCCGATTTACAGTTAATTGAAACATTCTTTGCTGTACGTGGATGGATGACAAAGAGTCATTCTGAGACTTTGAAGGCAGGTATTCTTTAATTTCGGATATGTTTGTAAGGAATAGAGAAATAAATATCAGATTTTTTTACTTTCTCACTGTGTGTAAAGAGAAAATATTTCAGTGCTGTAGCGGAAAGTGGCGATTTTTCAACGGAAAAATTACGGACTTATGGGACTCAAGGAATCAATTGATGTCACTGCAGTGCCACTGGCCGGGAGGTCCAAGGTTCGAATCCTGACAGCCGCAGGATTTTCGATTCTAGCTACATAACTAGGTCGAATTCAGCCGCTGTCTGGAGGAGGAGGCTTGAGGCCGGCTACTCTAAACGGTAGTTTTCCGTGGTTTCAGCGATCATCAGCAAGTGAATGTCGGAGCAGTACCCCACCAAACGGGCCACAGACCGCGTGCGATCTTCCTTTCTTCTTCTTTGTCGTAAACTCAACCTTTTCTTACACACGCTGATAGGTAGCTGCAATACACTACCACACATGTCGGGAGACCAGTCCGGAGCTTAGACCTTGCCCGTCAAGGCAGTGCTTCGATGATGGGATACACCAGGTTGGGGAAAACACGCATGACGACGTAATGGTTGGCGCCGTACCTCGCAATATAGTCCCGCCACTAAATCACTGCACCTCTCACGATAAAAACACTATACTTACGGGACTAAAGACTTTAGCAATTAACGCACCCGGAAACACTAATCAATCAATCAACGGGAAAAAAAATCGTATTGTGGGTCCCTGATACAGAAAAGTGGATAAATCTAGTTCGTATATGTAGCGCATTACGTCCTCTGCTTTGTGGCCCCTTGTTTCAGATAACTATATTAATTAAAGATGTTGTCATTGCCAATAATATTTTTTAATGCAATAGCAGCTTTCGATGGCTTAGCCATCATCATCAGTTGTCTGCTAGATGGAAGACACATCGAAAGCTGCTATTGCATTAAAAATATTATTGGCAATGACAACATCTTTAATTATTTTAAAAATGCCAAAGATATCTTACCACAACACCTATATTCAGATAACTAGTTTACAGCAAAACGGCTGACACTCCGTCCGGCTGTAAACAACACAAGCGCTTAAACCTTTCTGAAAATTTTCTCGAACATCAACATTCCGCAATCGATCAGGCCATTAAATTCCAGGACCTGCAAATTTAAAGCAGATATTTAAATTTTGAGGGATACTTGACAGGAAATCGCAACATTTGCAACTTTTTTCCAAAAAAAAGGCTCCAATTTTTTCCTTTAATTTCACTCCTTGTATGGAGAAAAGGAACCTTAAAATTTTTCGTTGAACTTTCTGAATTTTCCAAAGTAGCAAAAGTGAACAAGAATGCGAGAAAGTAGATGCTGCTGTTTTGCCACTACTTTCTTTAATTTCTTTGCTTCTAAAGAGCAATGCACGCTGCTAATATGGCCAAGATCCGATTTCCAGCAAAACCTACCAATGTTTATCAATTGGAAAATTTAAAATTATATTTCTCGGTTGAATAATATCACGACAACTCGAATTTGAAGCGAATATGTTAGTGTGTTGACAGCAGTTTACATAAAGGCACTAAGGAATTTTGGAATTTTCTCAGTAAAAAAAGTGTTCGCTCGCATTTGTTTGCTAGTAAAATGCTACATACGAGATTTTTATTAACTCTCCTGAATTTTTCAAACCAAATAAACCATTTTCTCGACACTCTCCAACGACTGCATTATTTGAGGTACAGATTTATTACGTTCTCGTCTATTACGTAGGATATTTACGTAGTAAAGGGAACGCAATACTGGTAATGCAATGCTGCGACAGAAAGCAGGGATTTTTCGACAGAAAAATTCTTATTGTGGGGGACCTGGTAATGAAAAAGTGGATAAATATTTTTCAATGTAATATTGAAATAAAAGAAGGGGTAAATGCATTTCCTCCTCTTAGACGTTGTGTAGCCAGAATCGACGTTTTGTGTGCCCTTGATACCAAAAAGTTGATTGACGACAAAATGTCTGTCCGGCTGTGGCTAATTCTAGCGACTAAACAGTTCAGAAGAGTTTCTCCAAAACAGATATTTCCCGATCGATCTAAACGAACTCAAGACCCTGCAAGAATAAACAGAATATTTCCATTTTGTTGGATTCTTTACAATAAAGCTTCAACGACATTTTAATTTTTTCTCAAAAATGGCTCAAAATTGTTTGATTAAACTTTCGCCTCGCCTAGCGTAAAAAACGTTTAAAATGCTGTAGGAATTATTTTCGTTGAAATATGTGAATTTTTGAAAACTGCAAAATATCAAAATTTCAACAACTACAATATTGAAGATAGAAATTTATTTCCTTAATGAAATCTGAGTTCAAAGATAGATCTTGAAGTATGTTCGTTTAAAATTAAAATTAAAAATAGATTAGTTTTTGTGAAATTCTGCTTGAAATGAGGCCATTTTTAAACGATTACTTTCCTAAAACTCTACTAGAACATTAGACTCTTTTGGAAAATGTTTCTAGATCCATTATTTGGCAAACACTCTGTATTTTCGATAAAGGCAAAAAATAATAACGTTGCAAAAGTACAGTATTGATGATAGAGATTTTTCTAAAATTATCTCTGTTTAAAAAAAATTCTCCTTAAAAAAGTTATGTACAATTTTTTACAAAAACAAATAGTGTTTGCATAATTTCTGTTTGAAATTAATACTATATAATAAAGAAACGTTTTTATCAAAAAATGGCTCCATTTTTTTTGAATTTTTTCCAAGGTACAGAAAAGGAAGCTTAAAACCTGGGGCACGTCTAATTTTCGTTGAACTCTCTAAATATTCGAAAATAGCATAAGTTAAAAATAATTCGAGAAACTACTAAATATTAAGCATTAAGAAAGATGAGTTTTGGCTTCCGACTGGCGATGTAGGGGTAACATGCGTATTCGTGCGTGTTTTTTCGAAGAACCTGATTTCGAATCTCGGCGCGTAGAAAAAAATTGCTGGTTGGAAATACTTTTGCAGGATCTTGTAGAGTGGAATATAGCGTTGCCGTTGGAAGTAATGCAGCATCATGTGTATTGTTGTAGCTTCTCTTAAAAAGTACTCTAATTTGTGTTAGTGAATTTGTAATTGGTTCTTTGTTTCCTATTTTTAAAATTACAATTGACTTCTCTCAAGATCAGCTATTCAATTTATTTGAATGGTGAAAGATGCAATCGGACCTTGTTGCACTTGAATTTCTATAAATACGTCTGACCTTTTGATGTAAATGTTATAGCTTTAATCTCTTGCAAGCTATTTCTGGAGGAAGTTGTGACGCAAATGCTCAGTTATCTTCGTTTTCACTTTTTTATTGATACCGACCGATATTGATGGAATAGATAGGATATTGCGCCCTTGCCACTTGTCTTGCGCGATTGGGAAAAGGGGCAGTGAAATCGCTCCGGAGTCGTGAGGTTGGAGCTGTGGACTCCAGGTGATGCAGACTCGTGCATGCCACGTGCATCTCAAGAGTCTTATCTTCTGGGAGCATACCACACATGATGTTCCTCTCAATGCATTTTTGTTTGCAGACCGAGAAAAATATGATTAGGAAAAGTTTCTCTAGGTAATACAATTCTATAGTGATTTTAATAGATTATTTTGTTACTTTACCTTAATAATTGTAATAATGTATTGAAAATACAGTTATTGTCAAAAGTAGAAATAATGCACAACTTCTATTTCAGGAATATACATTTATAACTTCATAATGGCAAAACTAGTTGAAGTTCATAAAAATAAAACTTCCTTTAAGAAAGGGCCTGACGTATTTGGAGACTTAAAATGAGCCTGATATATGAAGAGATTGTAGCTTCTGACCTTATTCAGAAAGAGATCTGCAAAAGGATTTTGGTGGAATTATAAGCCTACACGTCTTAAAACACTAAGCAACGTTTTTATCAGTTTTAGGAATAATTTTGAGAATGTATTGTAAACCGGAACATTGACGGCTAATACTTTTAAGATCTAAACTGCGCATGGCAAATCTACTTTTATATACATTTGTTCATTTGCCATAACATCATTTAAAATAATAAATAAAGACATAATTTTTAATTTTAATATATTTTTCTTTGCAATCTGTTTCATCAGAACAGTAGGCAATTATGTTGCTAACGTTTACAATTACATGAGACGAAACAATGCACTCACAGGTAGACCTTTGTGGATTTTTTAATCACAAACAATTTTTATTTATAAATTATAAATATAAATTATCTTATTTGAAGATTTATGTTTAAATTTTGCTAGAAAAAATCTCTATCATCAATATTATTCTTTTGCAATGTTAATATTTCGCTTCCCATATTAAGACCCCCAAAACATTTTGAACTTTCGCAAATATCTAACAATCGGGAATTTTCACGTAAATGAGTCCTGCGTCATTCGTTTAAGAGTTCTTTACGCTATTCATGAAGAATATTTCGAAAATATATCTACAGTATAGTATCCCCAAAAATCAAAACATCCTGCTAATAGGAAAACCGTTTCTAGAATCAAATGAATACTAACTAGCTCTTGCTGAAGCTGAAAAAGAAAAGAAAATTCAGCATTTATTTACCTGAAAGATTAAATCTTCAGGTATCTAAGAAGTTCGGTAATTACGGAAATTTGGTTTCTATTTTAAAGGTAAAGTAATTTTAGGTTTAGGATTATAATCCTACAAGTCCAGTATTTTCCAAATATTTTTAGAGCTCGTGACTCTCTGGGGGTTCGTTAACAACTTGTTGGAAACCACTGTACTTGGACGAGGAAGGTTTCCAGAATTTTACTCAAAGACGTCGTTTAGAATATAAGTTATTTTACATGACACCAATCTTCAACATAAGGCAATCGCTTTATTTCCTTTCGAAGATATTGTGCTTCTTTTAAAACCTAGTTTGACCATCTATAACAGTCCGCTGCACAAACCGTTACTACTATCGAAGCAACAATATCATGAGTAATTGTCAGTAATACATTTTAGAATACTGTTCTTAGAACTGAATGTAGTCACGTTAAAACAGTCCTTAAAGGACCTGATGTCCTTTAAGAAAGCGGGAAGATGTTTAAAATAAAGAGATTTCCTGTTATTTATTGACATACGATTGCTAAAGGAACGGACAGCTCCGAGCCTGTTAAAACACTGAGTCCTCTCAGGAAGATTTTAGGTTCTTTGTGAGTGGGCGCTTCATTACCGGAGGGATCGTCAGGAGCGAAATCTCTTTGAGAAGCCGTGATCCACATCATCCGTTACAGCTCCCAGCGTCTCATTTCTGCAGCAGAAGAGAGAAAAAGGTGATTTTCAAGTACAGAATTACTATCTCTCAGAAGATTTTTTGTTTGTCGAGAAAGCATCATACCCAACCTGTAGAAAGGAAATCAATAGCACGTATCAGAAAGGTTACCGAGCTCTTTACTCCGGATACAAACTAAATTATTCTCAACTCTGTCTACGTCTCTGATATATTATGAGGATGTGGTAGAGAAAATGCAGTATAAGGAAAATCGAAAATATCCATAAATTATTGGTACCATCGAAATTCGTATCCATATTTCGAAATGAAGTGAGCCAATGAGATCAGCCGATGATAGTAAGTGCAGCTTTGTTGCAACGACCGTGAAATAATGGTTATTTAGCGTTTGATATTCAACAAGATTTTCTGTCAACGACTTATTCGTGAATACACAAATAAGGAAGGAAATTTTAATACAAAGACACTAGTAAAGATAATTGAAGGCAGTTTAATATTGAGAGGCTAGTAAAAGAAAACAGAAGTAAGTATAATAGAGAGGCACTAGTAGAAGAGAGCGTATTATCGAGCATCTCACCTTGCCGTATCATTTCCTTGTGAGGACAACGAGTAGCCATAGGCCAGCAGAATCCGTTCATGCCTGGAACGGCCAGCACGCCGTTTGCATTATCAATCGGAGCAGATAAAAATCAAGAGGTATTCAATGTATACGGAATACGAGAGCAAATTATCAGCAAACACACGTTTAAAATTACAATATACTTCTTGACTTTGAACGGTAACTTCTGCTATAAGGAATATTTTTTTAGTTTTAAAAATTAAAGTAAATAAAATCTATTGCCTTTATCTCGTGTATTTGAAGAAACACTGTTAAACTGAGCAATGTATCTTAATCTTTATAAATTTACAACATTTTGAAAGTATTTCAATTCCTGTCGGAAAGACTAGCTAAAAGCATTTTCACAACTACTGAAATGGCCGAATGAAGCTGTGAACAAATTAAAAGAGACGAAGCAAATAATAAATATATATTTCTATAGATGTACAACAGGGATGTTAAATTTCTCCCGCCAAACGCCAACGCTACTCGCCCATCTGGGAATCCCGGCGCTTCTATGAGCAGGAACAACTTGCCCTAACTCCGCTCTCACTTTCCCTCTAAATCCTCAACGGTGTGTACATTCGCAAGCTGAAGCATAGGAAAATATGTTTCTTATATTTGGTCTATCAAACAACCAAGATTTGAAATAAGCTACTATTCTTTTCTACTTATTACTATTTCGTGATCATTCTCTTTTATATTATGCTTTGGCCGATGTGGATGGCCGAGGTGGCTTGGTGTCCCGCTTTGAGTATGGTTGTTTGTCTATTGTCTCTCATGAATGCGTTGTTACAGAGGGCCTCGCGATCCGATGATCCCAGATCAGAAGAGCCAGCAAGTGTGTTAGTGTCTAGTATATACTCCAATATGTGTCCTAACGAGACGTAAAGGCGTAAAAATTCTGCTTTGAATAAATATTATTACAGAGTGGCAGTAATATGTTGAATGAGAAATTATTTCCTTGTTTTAGTTTTGTGTTGTTTCATTAAATCATTCACATTTATCTTGTACATACCAATAATGGGAACTAAATTGACAAGTTTCTATAAATTAACAATTCCGTCTTCCAGGCCGACAAGAATCTGTCTGTTTAACCACCTAACCTGATCGTAGAATGTTAATGCATATATTTCAGACAGACAGTAAACAGATTACGGAATCAAGATACTTTCAATTCAAAATGTTTAATTTTACTCTCTTTTGACAATTTTAAAATCAATGCATTGTTGACGCGCCGAGGATTAATCCATGTGTGGCTTCTTGAGACTAAGCAAAGGTCAACTGTTGCCACGATCCCTATGCGTGAGATGAAACCGTGCTAGAGAACAAAGAACTGACACCGGTACCGAGTGGCTAAAGCTCGTTTATCGCCGGCGGGGAAGTAAGATGCGACATCGAGGCCGAGGTTTTCGAAACACGTTACGTTACACCGCAGCGCACGTTACTGTTGTATATATACCGGGAAAGGTGGCTCAGTGCTTCAACTGATATCACTGCAGTGCCTCTGACCAGGAGGTTCCGATGTTCGAGGAGTTCGACGGGGGCAAGATTGTCAACACAAGTTGGGTAGCTAGATCGAGATCAGTCGCTGTCTCGAGGAGAATTCTAGCGGCTGGATGCACTGATCGATAACGTTTTTCCGTATTTTTTATCAATACCAGGCGAATGTCGGAGCCTCTTTCTTGTTCTATCTTCACCCCTTACTTACACACATGTACATGCAGTGCACTACCACACATGCTGGAAGACGATCGAGAGCTTGTTCCGGCAGGGGTGGGTCCCACTGGTGAGAGATACCTGGTAAGGGAAAGCCCGTTAGCCGACATTAGATCGGCGCCAATCTCACCATACAGTGGGAGAAATCACAGCCACCTCTTGAGGAATACATGCACTACACTTCCGAGACCCTCGATCTTAGCAGTTGACGCTCCCAGAATCACTAATTAATAAATCAATCAACTATTGTGCATAACTCGGAAACGGTGCGTCCTGATTCCTATTATACGGTTTTGTGCCGCTATCTACGAAAGGCATTTTTGGACGTTCTTTTACATATTTTGAGCTTCACCCAAATATGATAAATATGATAAAAAAATATGATAAAAAATGCGATATTTCGATTGTATTGTTTTGTTGTTGAAAAAATTAGAGCTTTTCACCCCGCCTTTCTTGGACGTTTGTCTTATCTGAGTCCTCATTTTGTAGCACAGTCCTTCAGAATGTGCTGAATCTCTCAATCTAGGTAAAATTAAATTGAGTATTTGGTATTTCGCATGGTTTAATCGCAACGCATCCAGGTATTTCTGTTTATTCAGGGTCTGTTTGTTCCAGTGTAAAGCTATTTTCTTTTTTATTGTCCGATTTAAATATTGATTGATTGAATTTGCCTTATTTTACGTGGCGAGACTCGGGCCATCAGGCCCGCTCTTCCGTCTGACCACGCAAATTTCGCTACGCTCCTTTCACCAACAAGGAGAGAAAGGAGGTATTACTTGGGCGAGAAACAGGCGATTTGAATTTAGCTCAGAGGCGTCATTTAGGCTTGAGGATCTTTTACATGCAAGTAAATCTACGAACATGGGACAGCCGGCTTTACTTCCACTCCGAAGGAAAGCGTACGAAGGATTTTTTCGCCCTTAAAAATCCACGGCTTCGATCGGGTTTGAACCCGCCAACTTGGGTACAACAGTCCAGTACGCTAACCGTTACACCACCGCCGCCGCCGATATAGTGGCTTCTGACAGATCATCATCATCATCATCATCATCATCATCAGATCATTATCTGTGACGTGGTTTTTCAATCGAGATCTCGGATACCTAAAAATGAAGTATTAACAAAGCTTCCGATTGGATAAGAGCGTCCAGCTGATTATCTGTTACAAGTCAGTATATTTAAATCCGACAATACAATAATATGTGAGTGAAGTATACTAACGTTCGCACGGGTCCAAGTAGTTACACATTAATCGCACCGGTAGTTACAAATAGTTGCTCCTAATGGCTTGCGCCGGTAGCTAAACTTCTTAACCAAGCTCCTGAAGTCACAGGCGTTAAGCAGCTTGAGGCGACTCGGGTCCTTGGATGGGTGACCGCCTGGAAATTCCGGATACTAGGTGCAATTCGGTCTACCTATGGGGAACTGACAATCCCCACCGTATCTGTCCAGAGATAATTCACAAAGAAATGTGTTTTGGGATGTTGAAAGTACCTGAAACGCCTATATCGCTCATGAAGATATTGCGCGTGTTCAAGGCTGAAAAGTGTTCTTACAATTTATTTAGAAGATTGAGGTAGGATTTTATCAATAGTATCCCAATGACGTGTAATGAGTACATTCGTGGAAATTGGAGGCAGGTCAATATGATTTCAAAAGAGGGGGATTTGGTTGAGAGAATCTAAAAAATCTATGGTCAAGGTGGGAATGACATTGTTTATCTCATTGGGTGGTAGTTTTTCTATGGGCGGAGGAAGTCGGTTTAACAGAAATTCAAAAAATTAATCAAAGTTCATTCATTTCAAAGAGGAGTTTGGTTTTATCTTCGTTGATAACGTTCAAACTCTAGAGGTAAATGGCGATGTTCTGAGGTAATGTCTTTCGAGTGAGATGGAGGTACCTAGATTTTGTGAGATTCCAAAATGAATTCAATCTAGTGATTGATTAGGTTGGAATCGTAATTGCGCAATATGTGGAGAGTGGACCTGAAGTTCACATATATACATGATACAAGAAATACATGAATAAATCATTACGCGAAATAAAGTAGACGGCAGTTAAACAAGACAGATTCTTGCACCGCGAGCACTGATGACTGTGTCACATCTAACATTTCTTCTGATCAACAGGATCTTACTGGGATGAACGAGATTCCAGACCTGGACTACGTCTTGAAGCAGGATCCGAAGGAATGCGCGCGCATGGTGGTCTGCGAACTGGCGACCAAGTCCCGAGGCAAACTTCTGGAAGACGAGCGCGCCATTCTGGACTTCCTGAGGTAAGGAAGGAGTGTAGGTTCTGAATGTAGAGTACTTGGTCAGTCAAGCAGGGTTGTTAGCTAGTCTAATGTTTGGAATTCTTTGAAATAGTTAATATTAAATAAATACGTCAAAAGAAAATTCATAAGTGTTTGGGGAGCAGTATTCCTACAATTACCTCCAAGAAAAATGTTAGCTCTCAGAATGGCTGGGGATCACTGGAAAACCGCGATCAAAATGGGGTACTGCACGCAGAAGAAAAAACATTATTAATATTTATTTCATGTTTACATTTCTTTTAGATTGCACACGTTTATGTGAAATAATAACAATCGTTTTAGAACAGAATTGTTAAAATTAAGCAGTAAATGAAGAATCAATATGAAACTATCATTTAAAGTTAGTATTTCAAAACATACTACACATTTTTTACTACACACTACTAATTTGGAAACAATATAACTTGTCTTTTAGCAGATGTATGTAAATATATTCCAAAACACACGGCTATTTTTTTTTTGTTTTCCAATTTTTAATTTTTAGTGAAATCTAGAATTGTCAACTTTCTATGACTTTTCACATTGTTTCATTTTAATAATCAAATCATTATTAATTTATACTCTACGGCTTGATCTGTTGGCTTTTGTCGTAGACCAAATAAAAGACGTGGCAGTGGTGGTTTGTAATGCAATGCAAAGTAATGTAATGTAAAGACGCAAGTCTTCCCTTACGCAATGAGAATGGAGAAACTGTGCTTCACTCCGACTTCAACCACCAATCTTTGGCTCCATACCGCCTCAATCGACTGTGCCTCCTGGGCCAACCGCTGATTCAGTCATGTGATTGTTCGGCTTGTGTGATCAATATATTGTGGAGAGTGTGTTCTCTTGTTATGTTGAATGGTTTTCATCAGTTGCTGTTTCAATAATTCATTGACCTCTGCTTAGTGTGTTGTTGAATTACACGTGTGCAACTTTATCCTATTAGCTTTTGAATGTACAGAGTTCTGAGAATCTCGGAGGGATGCATTACATAGCGATTGACGCACTAATGCTCTTATGTAACCCGTAACAGAATAAGGTGTACGTAAGTAACTAGTATATGATTTGATGCACGTGTGGTAATTAAAAGATGATATAACTGTCAAATTGAAGATGTGCAGAGATCTTTCTAAATCGTGATGACATCCAACCGCTGTTGTTAGCCTTCATCAAGTTCGCTGTGCTGCAAGTTTGAAATCTTTATCTAATAAATACATCTGTTGGATTACCCTATTCCCGTCTAAGCATCTCATCAAAGTATCATCTTCCTATCGCACCTTTCTCTGTAAATTAATTTCCGCTCTTACAGATCAATAGTCGTAACTGTGGCTCGCTAAATTTTAATTTAAATTAATAGTTTTCTCAAAGTTCTGTCAGCGAATGAGGATGCAAATGAACGTAATTTCAATAACACTTCCAAGTATTTTGCCGAATGTAGACAAGATTTTTGATTAATGAACTACTTCAAAAAATGATTTAACGTTTTCTCTTGTTTATTGCTTATTCCTCAAAAGTAGGCAGGTTAGTTGCCTGTGTACTGATGTCAATGACAATTCTTGTTTCTAACCTCTTCATCACTGTTTCAATACCTGTTACGAGGTCTCTTAATTTAATTACTGAATATGTATCTCCATACTTCTCAACGTTCTCTTGCGAATGAACGTCATTTCGAAACCGTGGAATGCCAAGAGCTCCCTTCTCCTAATGTTTCATGGTACACTGAAAAATTTCCTTTGATTCTTTTCACTGATTGGACACTTTCGCTCTGTCAATGCTGTGTTATTTGCTACATACATTGCATAGCTCAGGCGTGAACTTGCTCTTTCACTTCTGGCACACTTACTAGAGCATTTCTCCTTCCTTTTATTTCCTGGTAAAAATCAATTCGTCTCTACATGGAGGAATCAATGCCCTCGGGTGGGCTGTGTTAAAACTTTCGCTATTAACAATATTCTCATTCCCGTCTACGTATTATTGTACTACGAAATTCACAGCCGAAACAGTTTTAGAGGGAGTTTTTGGGCTAGTTATGCTTTTTGAATCATAAGAGGTCACACTTTTTCCCCCGATTTATTTCAAATAGTTGTAAAGCTTCGTGTGCAAAGTAGGCACTTATGATAATTTCCTTTTTCTTAAACAGCTTAAATATTTGTCGTATTTGGTATTTTGGGTCGATTGTCTGACTTTGCCGGCTAAGAGTTCTCCACGTCGTAGCCTTGTTTAATTTCCACGTTTCGGGGGTAAGTGGGCATCAGGCAAACGTTACGTATACACTTCACCGTAACTAGCAAATTCCTCCTGACTGAGCTTTTCTTCGTCACACAGCTACAGAAACTGAGAGTATTTTAAAGGAAAGCTACAACTCCATTTGTGCCTCGGCCGAGAATCAAACCTGGGATAACACAACGGGAAGCTTATTCGCTCTCAAATATTTTAAAAGCTTAAATGTTTTAAACGTCATTTATTTACAAACATGAATTACGCGTAAAATGTATAATGATGTAATAAATATAATTAATAATGAATACCGTACGTAGAATGAAGTCCGTAATTAATTTTTGCTAGGTGTAATAAATAACCAGATTGGTTCTCAAAATAAATATTCTGTCCATGGTGCACACTGAATATTCTGCAGGAATGTCTTAAAACTTTTTAATGATAAACACAACCGTTGTGACATGTAATAAACAGACATACTATAGGTGTAATAGTTTTTATTTATTTATTCCGAACCTGATTGTCCCAAATAAGTGGAAACTTACATAATGAAAATTCCAATATTGGACAATCACAGCAATAAAGAACGATATATTTTTATTAAAAGAAAATAATTCTGTTCATATTACGGATATAATTTTGTAAAGTAAAATGGCATTTGGAGAGAGATAAGATTCGCTTTGTTATGTTACAATGTGTCGTTATTTCGGCAGAGTTGAATTTTTTATTCTTACTCTCTCATAATTTTCAAAGTGGAAAAATATTTGGATACACAGTTTTAGGACGATTAAGCAATACTAAACCGTGCCCTTGGGCTCATGAAAATTGTTTAGGGCACTTTTTCAATTCTTTTCTTCCCTTCATAGAAACAAAGGCTGTACAGGTATTCGTTTTGATGTGTATTTAAAGAGCTTGCCTCCTATAACAGTTAAAATGTCCACTCAATAATAGCGTTTACTAAAAAGGCTCTGTCAAAATATAGGTTGCACGGCGCGGCGTTGATGCTCAAATTGACGGTAGTCATCTACAGTCTACCAACACCGTACCTTTATATTGAGCATTTTCTGATTAAAATTCACAATTGTAGAACACGGCAACTTTCAATACACACAAAAATGAACTCCTACAGTTGTTGATTCTATGAAACGTTTTTCAAAAATAGTCTAAAAACCTCAAAACTCGATGGTATGCTTCATGTCGTTCATTAATACCTAGAACTTTTACATATATTTGTTTTCGCACTTTAAATAATGTGAGAGGGAGAACATACTAATTCCAACTTCGTCAAAATATCGATGGCATTATTACATATAGTTTAGTATGGTATATGACGTTTGGAATGTTTTTTAAACGGTCACTTTCATTAGTAAATAGGGTAAATTAAAGCAAATATAAATTGATCATCAACGTGAACAGTATTATCTTATTTAATATTCGAAATAAAAATATGAAAGTACATTAATACACTTCCATATGCAAATTGGAATTTCACTCATTTCCTCGTTAATACTCCATCTGCTCTTCGCAAAAGTGGAAGTCATCTTCTGGAAGCCTTCTCTGGGGGATCCCCGAGTCGGCATTCACTCGACCACGTGTTCCCAAGCGGGGGTTCCCAACCGGCCTTCCGATCACTCCTCGCTTTCTCCCGCGGGCGTGCGATGTTTCTACAGAAAGGCAAGTGGATGCTGACAGGAGCAACGCGACTGCATAGCGGCGGGATCAGCAGCCTCGCGCGCGACAAGCAAACCGGAAACGCAGCGGAAATGTTGCGGCGGCCCACTTCTCGAGAGAATGTAACTTTCATGTCCGTTTTGGAAGTAAATTCTCGGAAGTTGTGTCCGTGGTTGGTTTTTATTTCCTCGAGTGCTGTACATAGAAAGTGTTTGTTTTGGAGGAACTAGTAAAACTTGTGTCGTCCTTGATATTCATATACTTTTTTTCCCGCTATCTCGGAATTATTAAAGAATAGAAGGCGTTTTTGTTTCATTTAGGGAAAAACGGTATTATTGTAAAAGCTGCAGTAAAACTTTCCTAAAGATGGTGATCCTCGAAAGAAAAAAAAACATTCCTAATTTTTTTATATCCATACTTGAGATTCTTTTATTATGCTATTTCTGAACGTTAATCTCTTACCGACTTAATTTCGTTCCTCGAGACATTCCTTTATGACTATTTACAATATTGTACGCCTGAAAATTTTGATTTTTAATCATAACACGTAAGTAAAAATATTTTTGAAAAAAAACCCTGTAATTAGTACAATTACTCATGCTTATTTTCCCAATATAATGAATTTTTCATGGTCTTAAGTCTATGTGGAACGAGTGATACACCACATACATGATTATATGAGAGATAAATATCACGTAAATTACAGTAACTTTAAATAAATATTTTGAAGTTATGTATGGGAATAACATTTCAAATTCTCTTCATGATCCCAGTTTTTTCAACATAAGTGAATGGGGATATTACCCCGCTATTTGTATACAGACCTCTCGTTGATACGAACTTGCCGAACCTGTTTCTAAACGGCATTGTCATCATGTTATTTCATTTAACGACCTGGTTGGGGAGTACCCGCTTTCTTTGTGCATTGAATGCAATCTACTACGACGTCTTTGATTCACTTAATCTATGAAAGATCCTTTCCATCTTAAATAGAACAGCCACTTTCTGCTGTACAAGAGGTTGTAGGGTCCCTTAATTGGAGCTTGTCGCCGGAAGTCGCTTTGCGGAACGTTCACTTAACTTTCATCACCTCGTGTTTGAATAGCTAAAAAACGTTCTCGCTTAGGACATTGGCCTCCTACATTGCAACGTTCTTTTTGCATTGTTTTATGGATTCCTTTTTTTCTTCAGTTCAGGGTTCAGGGGTTATTTACTGTGTTGTGATCAGCTAGTGTGGACGTGTTGGTGAAAATGGGCAATGAAATCTCGTTAAAATTTCTGTTGGCTTACAAAAGTACAATCATTGATCCAGAAGAATATACACTTGCGATAACGTATCCTATGCGTTACATGCATTACATGCTTGTGCATATTTCATAATTCATATGATTTCAGGCTGATTGTGATTTCGTAGGAATTTACTTTGTGTTTCAAAAATTGAAGTTATTAATAATATGAAAGGATCCTTTAAAAGTAACAAAATGTCCCCATATAGTCTTATTGTGTACTTCATTATGAACTTATGTTCTAAAACCTAGATACTCAAGTGTCAATTACACGTACAACTTTTAAATGCGGCAAATTACGTAACTAATTATGCTGCTACAGCTGTCAGCGTCATTTGAGATAAGATTCAGTGAATAAAATTCATTTGGAGTACTAGTTAATTTAAAGCTTCTGACTTAAAATTATACTACTCTTTTTGTTAGTAAAACTTCAATAAACTGCTGGCATAACACCAACATGCGTGCATTCAAGTATTTGTAGTCATAAAATTTCATATTAGTATAGAATCTATGCTTGTAATAATCAATGGGAAACATCTGATATGAATACGCTATTGAAGTCACTAACATCTTCATCTCAATAATATATTCTTGTCTACCATTAATCGTAACAAATTCAACATAATTCTCAATCGAAATTCATATTATTGTAGCAGTTTCCATGGGAATTAAATGAACTGCTTTTTAAATTCACTTTAAACACCTATTGATGTAACCAGGCTGTCGACATATATAGCAACTGATCCCCTGTATCAGTAGAACGAACAAACATAAATTGTTTTATGCAACTAATCTGTCGCATCTCAAATATTTGAAAACGCATAACATCTCTTAATATTTATGTACATTTAAACTCAATTGCAATTATCGGAATAAATTTAATATTTATTCTAGCACAATATGAATTAGGGATTTTTATAAACGATCCATTTTACATATAACATATTGATAATTGTTTCCGAAAGAAAAAAAAAATTGGTTTTCTTCTCAGTGTTTCCTTTTTGACTTTCTGATGGATACCAGTCCTCTAGTGCACTCCCTTCCCCTGATACAACCCTCCAAGACTACAGATGATTTTTTATTTTAATTAGTCAAAGTGCAATAAAAAGCTTTGTGACGTGAGAGATGTACCATCTGCGCACGTTTTCTTGAGCTCCAGAATCCCTTCCTAACATTTTAACTAAAAATAATTGAAAGATGAGTAAAAGTTAAAAAATAAAATAAACAAAAGCAAATAATAAAATAAAATTAAAAATTAACATTAGAAAAAATACACATTTTTGCTCCCGAGCAATACAAAACTTATTTGCGTTGGTAAACAAATTGCAACTTTGATTATTTTGCATTGGTAACGATATAGGAATACCCCCCTCTACTCCCACCACTACGAGCAAAAGGAGAGCTCAACAAAACGTGCGCGTAGTGAAGCTACGTTTATGAGAGGGAAATCATGCAAAGCTTTATTGCCCACACGATTTACACGCGCGAATCACGCTCGTGGACGCGTGCCTTGTGAAAACCGGAAGGGACTTACGAGGTAGTCTGATTAAGTGTTTCCATACAGCCTCCGCACGCCTCCCTTCCGCACCGACCTCTCGCGAAACCGGCCTGGGAACGGGAGATCCCCGCGTGGAAGCTAGAGTTGCCAACTTTTGAAAGACTCGTACACAAAGGTTTGTATCAACGAGGAGGTTTTGCACAAAAGTAGTCTTAGCGAAAGAAATCGAATTTAAAACTTAAATTAATATTTAGTATGTGAAGAACAAATTATGTATTCACGACTATTGTTTTAATTAAGCTTAACTATTCATTATTAAAGTAAATATTTTGTTCCTTTTGATTCTCAGTAACGTTAATTGTTTAGAAACTATTATGTGGCAGAAAATATTTAACTGTGCACTTAAACTTGTATATCAATTTTAATGGTTTAATATCATCTTGGAATGTGTTTTGAAGTAACATACATGTATTACATGTGGATTTCTTGCAGTTATGAATATGGTTCCCATGACGTGATTTGTAATTAAATATATTTGCGTTGAATGAAAGTATGTTCCTACCCTTAAGTAGGTCCTGTTTAACGAACACTATAGATTCGTAAAAAATGCAAGTAAATCCTAAGAGTTTAAGCTCAGTTGAGAGGCTTGCAGAAATCAAGTGAATAGTATTTACAATTTTTTTGCAATTTAACAGTCGGAGTAGTAAAGGGGAAGCTTCCCCACAATATAATGCCATATCGCAAGATTATTGCATATATTCATTCAAGAGATACGAGCTCGCTATTCTGGGACAGGAGGTTGCCTTTTTGAAATAGTGCGATATGGTAGGAGTAATTAACGTACACTACAAAAACGAATGCCTTGTTTCAAGTCATTTTGGTAGAATATACACAAAAGTCACCAAAGATGTTTAAACATGTCAAGAGATACTTACGGAAATACTTTTTTCTTTTATACAACTTGTTTACTGTGAGGGAGGTTCATGATGTATACTGTATACACTTGTCGAGTAGAAGGTTTTTGTTACTAAATTGAAGGAAGGAGGAGCGATCAAAAAATTACAAATTTTGAGTACGTATTTGTTCAACATCAACTAACTCCATTGTTTAATACAAACAATGCCATGACTGAACAAAGGATTCTCACCGTTTCTGAAGTGTTGAGAATTGTAAAAATAAAAGTAATTTATAATTTTCTGTTATTAAAATAACCCTGGACAAAATCAAGAACTACACTTCTGATCAAATATTATTCGTGCGTTATTCATTAATTACGGCGCCAAATAAAATAGTAATAGTAATTTCCGTCAGGAATCAGAGATATTAAGAATGCTGGAAAGAGCTGGAAGAAGCGCATGGAGATGCAGCAGTAAAAAATACACGTAGATCTCTGGCGTAAACGTTTTAGTGGCGGTAGCGATACCCTGAAAAGCGACCTGAGGAGCGGACGACCTTGATGAATGGTCTGTCAAATGGAAAATCAAACTAAATTCTACAAAATCATGCGCCAAAATATTCTCATTAAGAACATTTTCAACCCCAACACCACTCCGAATAAACAATAACCCAATTCCATGAATCTCACACAATGAATCTGTTAAATACTTAGGGCTGAATCTTGATACCAGTCTAAATTGGAAAAATCACATAACAGTAAAAGCACAGCAAGCCAAAGTAAAATTAATTCAACTAAAGCCACTTATAAATCGCAATAGTAAGCTCTCATTAAACAATGCCATCACCATCTATAAATCAATAATTAGACCCCTAATGCTTTATGCATGCCCTATCTGGATCAATGCTTCAAAAACTAATATTAATAAATTACAGATCATCCAAAATAATTTCCTCAGACTTGCCACTCATGCACCCTGGTTCATCTCAAATATTCAACTGCATAAAGAATTTAATTTACCTCCTATACTTTACCATATTGCGCTCCTATCTAACAATTTCTTCTCCAAAATAAACACAATAACCCAAGCCACCCACTACGGCCTAGCCACCACCTATCAGCTCCCAACAAGAATAAAAAATAGATATCCATTAGATTCATTCCTCAGCATATTTTCAGAAGTCAATTAATCACATAGGTGCTCTGTGAGTTTCCTATTCATGTGTAGTTAGATTTAGTTGTAAGATTAGCATTTAAGTTAAATATAAGTCATAAAAATACATATGATGTAGTATAAATAATACTGAACTATGTATATTCGTTCACTAATAAAGATATATTTAAAAATAAAAAAAATAAGAAGCGGGCGACCGACAACTGCGATAAATGAAGCAAACATTGAGCAAGTACGCATTGTTGTGATGAGGGACCGAAAAAAGATTATTGGGGAGATAACGGCAGAGGTCGAAATTTCAGTCGAAAGGGTCCATACGATTCTTCACAACCAATTGAACATGCATTACGTATCATAAAAGTTGGTTCCAAAAATAATGACTCCAGAAAACAAAGAAACAAGAGTGATTATTGCTGAAGATCAAATTAGTATTGCTGATCAAAATAATAACTTTTCGAACAACGTAATTGCTGAAGATGACCCTTGGTGCTATTTGTACGACCCACTGCCTAAACGACAGGCATGCAAGTGGAAATCCAAAACATCATCAAAACAAATTTCGTGGGGACACTAGCAGAGGCAAAATTATGCTGGAAGTAGTCTTTGACGCACAGGGTCTCGCCCACTATCAGTTTATTCCAAAAGGTCGTACTGTAACAAGAGAACTGTATGAGGAATTTCTTTGTCTCAAGGACCCAATAAGGAGAAAACGTACGGAAAAGTGGACTGAAAACTGTTTTTTTACACGGTACCACACCATCACATCGATCAGTATTAGTACGAAATCACTTTGCTAGGCACAACGTTACCGCATTGGAGTACCGTCCATACTCTCCAGATCTGTCTCTTTCCACGGCTTAAATCTCTTCCGAAGGGGCGAGGATTGGTGAACGCCGATGAAGTTACATCAAATGCGACGAGAACACTACGAGTAGTATCGCAAAATGGCTTCCAGGAAATCTTTCAGTCATTCAACACGCTCTGGCAGAAGTTTGTCACTGCGGAAGCGAACTATTTGGAAGGAAATGTTGTGTAAATTGTGATCTCATATCTTGTTTCCGAGTTATTAACAATTCCCCGGAACTTTGAAGCTAGTATGTATAATATCTGTCTCGTAACAGGCATATAATGCGATGCCTGGAGTTTGTCTTCGTAATTCTATTTCTCAGATGTTACGATATTACCCACCCTATGTTTACTTTGACGCACAACGTATGTACAACTTTTTGCGTCAATATTCTTATAAATTTAACTTTGAGTTAACTTTTTAAGTGTTAACCTTCGCCTCATGGCTCTAAACCATGACAGGTCGAGAGGATGCAAATGTAAATAGAAGCGAATATAAATATAAACATATATAAATACAAATGTTGCCTACATATATTTTGGAAGTTATATTTTAATAATTACCAAGCAACAACGAAATCACGTTGATTTGTCTGGTCGTTTAGAAGAACTCTATACATAATTTCAAAGCTAAAAAATATTATCGTGCAATTATTTTGTTTTGCAAGTCTAACTGATCGTACGACACGCAGATTTTTAATAACGCACCATCACATCGATCAGTATTGAAAAAAAAGTACCTTGCCAGGCATGTCCCGGAGCCCGGAGCCGGAACCCGGAGAATAACGTTAAAAACCGAAAAGGTGGCAATGCTAGTTGAAACGGAGGTAGCAGTGCAG
Organism: Gryllus bimaculatus; assembly: GCA_017312745.1. Lineage (NCBI taxonomy): Eukaryota > Metazoa > Arthropoda > Insecta > Orthoptera > Gryllidae > Gryllus > Gryllus bimaculatus. The sequence goes on along the minus strand of BOPP01000088.1, from coordinate 3,846,362 downwards.
GTGGGGAAGGCAAGAGCAATGCCTTGCGAGTTGTAATGATTGGAAATCGATCCCCGGTTCGAGCAATTTGGCGTAATTTTTACACGAAACTTTCATTTCTCCGTGCGCAAATACCGGTCCAGAATCTTTCGAGACAAACAACTTCATTTCACCTGTACCTGCTTCTCGACATACATTAACGCAATCGATTTTGCTGGTGAGTTTCCCTTTCCGAAGTTACGAATAGTGAGTAGTTGTCAAAACTTCGTATCTGAAGTCTTCATTGTTTTCTGCGTCTGAAGACGAGAGTGAATATTTGTCTTCTTTCTTTGGTGCACAGGAAACAATTGTGGTATAAGAAAATTGTTTCTAGTTCCTTGGTTCACTTTTTTGATTTTCCAATATTATTACTATTCTTTGTTGCAGAAGTAAAGTTAAACAATTTTTGTCTGATTACATGTCTCAAGAATGGTGACGGCTTTGTAAATCAGACTTTAACACTAAAAGAAATAAATCATAAAAATAAATCAACAAATAAATAAGGAAAGATATGGCAGAAACGAAATTTAACGTCTGCAAGTTTGTGCTAGATTAGATCACTGTACTGAATTTGTAGAACCCTGCGTTTATGCTAGTAACAAAAATATTTTTTAAATTGTCGCTTCTAACTGTTGGTTAAATGTTTTTTAAACGTACCTAAATTTTATCATTATTGTACTTTTATTTTCTGTAATACTACGTACTTGTATAACAAAGAGAAAATATTGCAATACTGCTGCGAACAGAGAAGATTTTTGAGGTGGCGAATTTGAAAGCGATATTTTAATTTTTTGGTGTACTTAACATGAAGCCTCACGATAGTTCAAAAAGTTTCTGAAAAATAGCTCCAAATTCTTCTCTTATAAAACAACGTATCATAAAATTACTTAAGCGTAAACTCTCTAAATGTTCAAAAACTTCAAAATTTAAACTTTTTTGGTGGTTTTTCAACAACTACAGTATTGAAGAGAGAGATTTGTCTTAATGAAATCAGATCTTCAAAATTAGGTCTTTAAATAATATCATGTAACTTTTTTAGAAAATATGCGTTGCACCTGTTCAACTTTTTTTTAAAGCATCAGGGAGAGTTAGTATGGAAAGTTGTCGATTGAGGCATTTGGGTTACAAGATATGATTTTAGCCTTGGTACATGAGTTCGCATTCCACCGCAGGCAATAATTTTGCAGGTTGGGAAAATTTTGCCGATTCAAGGGTTATTATAATAAATCCTCACTAATAATGCGAGAAACTATGTAATGTTGTAAGTGCTCTAGTTTCCTTTACTAAAACGTATGTATTTATTATTACCGAGATTTAAGTAAAAGCAAAATTTAAGCAAAATGTGTCTGCCTTCTTACTCTCACTGAACAACTGTAACAATCACAGTCTTGTACATGCACCTTAGAATCAGGGCAACTGCCGATGTTCAAAACCACTGACCAATGTGAAATAAACATGATGTATGGCTGAAACTATAAATAAAATTAAAGAATAATAGTTTAAAAATAAAGCATTGTATAAGACTCGGATGTTAACTGATTTTTTTCATCACCGAAAGTACAACAATCGGGAATAGAGGTCTTCGTTAACTCCTTGTTATAAAATAGACTACTATTGAAGAAATTGGAGGCCTGCGAATGCTTGCGCCAAGACAGAGATTTCGAGTTGACAAGGGGAGTAACGAATACGTGGAATGTTATTGTTAGTTTTTTTAAGAAAGTTTCGATTCTAAATTCAAAGAGACATTTTTTAAGAAAACATTAATTTTTTCACGCAATTATTCAGCAAAGAAATCAGGAACACATTTTTTTTGGTATTTTATGCTTATACAATTTTTAAAGAAATTCCAAGCTTTATAAAGAGAAATTGGTGGTTGATTTGAAAACGCGCACCAATTTTATGAGTTGCAACCCTTTAAGTATATTTTTCTTGGGAATTATAAAAGTATATCCAAATTGTTAGATAAATATTATTACTCTCTTAAAAAATATTTCTTCTCGTTTCTCTTAAAAAATATTTCTGACTCTCAAGGGTTTTGAAACAATAATTTTACATTTTAACGGTTTAAAAATGTCCATCCACAGGGAAAGAGTATTTATTCCTTCTCGATTACTCGCAATTAAAGATTATTATCATTGGCGTACGCAAAAGAAGTGGGGTACACGCCCACCAGAAGCCAATGATACACATTAAAATATAGCTTTTACTAATGGTCTCTTCTTACGAAAGTTATTAGCAATACCAATTGTTTACGTTAAAAATTCCTCTTAAATATATATCAACCAATAAAAATACATTTTATATTCAGAGTAAAAGAACCGGTTGGATCCTAACCCAGTGCCCCCCCCCAAGGAAAATTTTGGATGCATATCTGATAATGACTTATTATATATGTGCATTTAGAATAATTAAACTCATTAAAAACAGAATCACGAAAACGAAAGAAAGTAAAAGGGAAACAAAATATTTGTTGCCTGGAGAGCGCGCAGAAGTATATCACGCACAGCACGAAAGGGCCATCCATCCCGCGCGCCAGAATATGCGTCCCCTAACAACACTTCTCCAGTACTCTTTATTAAAATCTGTCCTGCCCTCCGTTTCAGTGTGGCAGCCGGCGACGCCAGGGCTGGTCATGATGCCGGCGGCCGGGCGGCGTTCCAGCAAGCGGCGGCGCTGGGGCGACGTTGGAGGGACAGCTGGCGCTGCGCGGACGAATACAGCAAGTGCCCCTACACGGCGTGGCAGGTGCTCAAACTACTCCGCACTTCCTGAGACCGGCCCGGTCGCCGGTCGGCCGCCGCCGCTGGCGCCTTCGCCGCGCAACGCCGCCCTACGCCGCCTTCGCTGTCGTCGCCGCCGCCGCCACCACCACCACCGATTCCGCGCCTCCCCAGCTCCTTCCGCCTGCCAGTCGTCGAGCTGGCCTCCGTACGTTGACGCGTGCTTTCCCATGACAGTGCTTCGCTTGGAGAGCAGAGATGGAACTACTTTTCCTGTCTGGTGACGCCGGCGCGGGACTGGTGCATGTGACTAGGTGTACCTGGGCAATAACCTTCGTGCTTGGGTTGTTGACTAGGTATTCCCTCTTGTGGATTATATACTAATTTTAAAACGTAATACTCATGATCTTGCTCTTATCCCTTACCCTGCCCTGCGAGAAGGAACCGACTCTCTTTCGCGAGATTATGGAGAACATCTACACGTATCCGACAGCGAAATGGCGTCGTACTCATCGTAATACTTTTGCAGCGCGGTTGGCTCTCTGATACACCGGTCGAACGTGGTAATCAATGTCCAACCTCCGGCCTACAAGATTCAAACATCCTGACTAACGCATAATTTCCAATGCATTCTGTACAAAGATATGTTTTACCTATGAGTTTGTTAGGAAAAGAAAACTCAGAAAACGAATTCAAATAATTTATAGAAGAAAATGACTTTCAACCAAGAAGGCTTATTGAACTATTGCTTCTAAAATACCTTTCAATTTTTGTTCAAGCCACAAAAATTTTAAAACATCTGCTTACGTTTCTTTCTATATAGTACATACTATTGTTTTATTGCAGAAATTGTAAACCATTTTTGTTGTCACTATAGAAAACCACCCAATAGCACGAAATTAAAATGCGCTTTTGTCTAAAAGCTCAAGAACGCGTATTTGAACCGTGCATTCCTCATTTCCCGCGTATTTCCGTCAGTCGTTATTTGCTTTCGTTCACCGATCTGGAGGGGGGATTTCGGAGCCTATTTGTGAACGGGGGCAGGATAAGGAATAGGATCCCAAGAACTGTATGTACAAAACACACGAATATTGTATGTTTCCTATTATTCATAACTGTTTTTACTGTTTTTGTTTTATTGTCTATTAAGTCGTTCTTACTACCGATGAGTGTGAATAGCTCGGGGTGAAATGAGCTCACATATTTTCTCTGTCAAATTGCAAATACATGTGAACATTCATTCCCTTATGTATTCTGTTCTTCAGTTCACCGTTAGTACAACTTAGACTGTCTTTTTCCTTATTTTGGAGAGCGCTGACCCATTTTGAGAGGAAATTAAATGCCTCTTGGACTGAATAATTTGTGTGAATACTGAAGTGTTAGCGGCAACAGTGCTTCTCATGTTGTTATTTCGAAATATATGTTTATAATCACCCTTAACCATCTTTATTCACGGTCAATACGAATATTTTATCCAAGATACTGTAACGTTAGTATTCAGTGTAAACTAATAGAATTAAAATAAATGTATTCCTTTTCCAGTGTTGTTGAATACATATTTACTTACTTTGCAAATTATATATGTTTGATTAATAGTGTTAATAGTTTTTTATGTATATCGGAAAAACCAAAATTATAGTTGCATACTTGTTAACATGGAGTCGTCATGTAAATGATGATTGCACTTAATGACTGCGACTGCGTTGGTCATAGATATTGCGCCATATTTTTATTAAAAAATTTTGTTTTCAAGCTGATCCTGGTTAAACAAAAAATATATTTAGGCTTATTGTCATAGTGAACTAGGAAATAATGCATTTCAGACATTCGCTGTTATTTTTATTATAACTGAGTCAACACATGAATCTTTAATTTATCATTCAGCATTTGCGTGAAGTTATCTAAAAAGTCAGCCGCGAATATAAATATTTATCATAGTGTTCCAGTCAAGTACTGCTTAAGACAGTCAAAAAAATCCGTCGTAGAAAGTATTATTTACTGCGTCGTGAACACGACACTGCTTTTCGTATATTTCTATGTCTATAAATATGACACAATCGCGCTTTAAAAATCAGAGGAACTAGTACTTAACTTTCGAATGTTCGTGTTTCCTCCCCTGTCGAGTACATAGCGGTCGAAGTCATGACTCACGAATCTACAAGGTTGCCCGACACGGCAGAATTACCTTAGAAAGAAAATGAAAAAGTGTGTTTTTGATTCAATGTATGAGGCATATATTGAAAATAGATGAAAGAATGGAAAGGAAAATAAAAATGAATATTCATTATACGTCTTACGAACTGCTTTTTATATTAATAAATCACAAATTTGTCCTTATGAATGATACAAACGTTATAACGAAAACAATTGTTCTGAATCTAATTGACATAAGAAGTAAAACGATGTAACAGAAAAGTAAATAAGCAAATTAAAATAAATAAACTGGAAATATTTACAATGTTTTCATTAAACCTATTCTAAATAGCTATACCTAGAAGTACCCATGTCCACTTCTTGCTTTCATTGGTGAAAGATGCCATGGACACTACACCAGGAAAACTTGCCTCAGTCCTCGAAATGTTATTTTTGAAACTTTTTTTTGTTGTGCAGTATGTAATATGTTTTTGCAAAATTCTCTCGTATATGTAAACATTTAAAGCTGAAATTAAAATAAATCAATTCATTCTGTTGAATGCCAGAAGGTTACTAATGTGATACAATTTCGGAATCGTCCAATTGCATCTGATCTACTACTTGATATGTGTCCGTGGAAAATGCTTCAAGAAAAATCTGAAAACAATATTGTATGAAACGCTGTCAGTATTGTTCCTCTGACTGCTTACTCACCTATATAATTAGAGGCTTCACGGATACGACTTAGAATTGATAATATTTCGTTGTAAGTTAATAAGAAGATTTCTTAAGGGAAGTGTAATTATTCTCCGATTTCAACATCACAACTTCAAGGTCACGAGTTAAACGAAGAGGGAGACACTATCATCAAATGGGAAGCTTCATTACGACTAATATCTTGTGTATTAGAGCTCCCGATTGAATACCAAGGTTCCTGTATCCTTTAGCTTTCGGCCTTGAAGTGCTGGTACGTTTCAAGCGGAGTGTAGTGACGTTGCATTTTAACAAACACAATGGAGATACTAAATTGTAAAATATTCAATAATTTTAAAAACTTATACTACATGGAACGTAAACCTTTGTCATAGATTAGTTTTTTAGTATGTCATGATACCAATGCTTGGTCAGGATACTAATGTGCTTGCAAACGAATTTATTGAGATACATTTTGTTTCACGATTACACATTAAATTTAAAAAAAAAATGCATTTCGTCTGCAACTCTTTTTGTCTTGGTATGTTACTATCTGTTTGTTATGTATGTAAAATTTGTATTTGAGAATTTTGGCTCTGAAAAGAACCATTAAATAAATATAGTGAGCTATTCAATTCGAATATTGATGCATGATCATAAATTCTCGGTTAATGGACAAAATACCTACAGCTCAGTACTGCTCGTGTGTCCAGCAACTCTGCCTGATATCTCCCTACCTTTCCTTGACACATCTTTAGTTTGCTAGCGCAGTGTCCACTATTGTTGTACCACTACAGCCGAAGACGGATCAAGAATTTCAGGGAGGAGTCGGGAAAAAATTTAATTCGCCCTTCTAAATATTTTTAAAATAATAAAAATAGAAATAAAAATAAAGGAAGCAAAGTATATTTGGAAATACTTAGGCTGTCCATATTGTTTTAAAAAATGAGGACACTTACCTGAAATATTGTTAGGAATACAAAATGGTTATGACATTATAATATAGTTATAGTTGTAATATATGAAAATAGTAGTGCGTTACTGATCACACATTTTACTACAAAAAATGTTACTACAATTTATTATAAGTTTTACGTGATGTTATTTTCCTTCTTAAATTTAACACAATTAAGAGCTCATTACAAGTTTGTGATGAACAGCTTCTCGGCTAGCTACCGACAAGTGATTTTTGCACTAGGAAGTCTAGGAAGGGGCAACATTATCACAACTACTTGCGTATCACGGTACCAGCAAACCGCAGTATGGTTTGCGACTGAATGAATTGCGGTGACCCGATTGCAAGATACAGGGCGGGTCACGTAACTTTATCACCTACTGTAATAATTTTTGAACGGTTCAAATTTTTACAATGCAGTTTTCACGGAAGTGCGTGAGGGAATTAGGCTAATTCAAGTATGTATTCCTTTCTATTTTATCACTTGTAGTTTACGAGTTATTGCAGTAACGGTGTTTCTTTCAAATGGAACTATACATATTTTGTTAGTCTATCGTGGATTCCAATAATACACATATTGTCATATGTTAGATAAACATTTTTTGCGTAATTTTGAGACTCTCATTTAACGGATATTTTGAATGTCACAGTCCACCACCCAAGGTCACGCAGCGTT
>BOPP01000088.1:3778028-3838970 GCA_017312745.1 Gryllus bimaculatus | reverse complement strand
CTAAGTTTCCTCAATATCTCGTAACACACAAGTGATAAAATGGAAATGAATGTATGTATAAACTAGCTCCATTCCCTCATGCACTTATGTGAAAACTGCATTGCAATATCTTTAACCGTTCAAGAATTGCAGGCGGTGTTAAAGTTACGGGGCTTACGCTCTATATTGAGTGCCTCAGGCAAGATGAACTCACATTGAGCAAGGTTCAACAATGGTTGAACTGAAGGCGAAACTGAAGGCTATCCAACAACTTTACCAACCTGTGTGTCATGTGCTCTGAAAAGAGCATTTGTATTTTCGAACAGTGCTTCGCTTCATCTCGATGGCGCGACTTAAGAATTATGTCAGCCCTCCTCGAACTATTGTGTTCTGGTACCCTGTTATACTCGAAAGGGTTTCGAGATAGAAGCATCAGCAGCAATATTTCGTCCTGTCGAAGTCATCAATTAGGCATTCTGCCTATGATGCTAGTGTTGAATTATTACAAGTTTGCAGAATATTATGCTGCATCGTAATGGCATTGAGAGGTTTTACTTGTAAATGTATTTTTCTCTTGTCTAAACTTTGTTTACTTGGGAGAAGAAACACGTGTACCCGTAAGGAAAGAATGTACTGAATTACTAATGAAAGATGATGATGCATGCCGTAACGTTAAAGCGAACAAACATTTCTGACCATCGGTTTTCCACACTTGTGAGGCAAACAATTTATTCCACAGATTTTTCTGCCTTTACCAATCTTGTAAAATATGGAAATTCTTCAAATTGTTTTATGTCTTTATGTCAGAGAACTCTTGCTAGCCGTGAATTCAGCCCTCTATTCCCCTCAGATTATGTAGGATCATCGTTCAATAAATACCAATGGAAAATCTTTAATTCCTTGAAATGTTAAACCCACAGCTCTAAATATTAATATATTACGTCATCATCATTATTATTATTTCGTCATATTATTTTTTTAGCCCACAAAGGAGAACATTTGAGCGATCTGCATTATCTGCAAATTTTGGAAGGTCGAGATGAGCAAAAGGGGACGTCTGGAGTCCACACTCTTATGAATGCGATCTGATCAAGATGTAGTAATTGTTTTGAATAAATTGTGCAACATTATAAAAAAATTTGGTTTTCGGAGACCTTGGCCCGCATTTCCCCTCACATGGATCTATCACAGACTGCAATAGTTCCAGTTGTCGGGTGACGTGTTTCTCATTCGATTGAAACCCTGTGCGTGACTAGGACGCAAGGCGACAGTAGCGCCGTCGTTGGGCTTCCAAGTGTGAGGGGAGGTTCTAGTGTGCAAATCCGGACGGCGCGCAGCATGATTTTCCACACAATCTAGATAGGGAGGTGGAATTCAGCCTATGAATGGAGGAGAATTCGAGCGGCCGGCTGCTCTGATCTGTTGTTTTCCGTGGAGGCAGTACCCTAATAAACGGGCCACGGACGCGCGATCGTCCCTTCACTTACTTGAAATATCCTCATCCCTTACTTGCATGCACTACACTACCGCACATGACGAGACCAGTTGAGAGCTTAGAGCTTGTCCCTGCAGGGGCGGTGTGTCGCAGGTAAGAGGCACCTCGTTAGTAAAAACCTCACAAGCCGACGGGTACGGGTTGATCACCGACCCTTCAAGCGCAAAAAACATGCACTACACTCACGGGACTAATGACCTGAGAAGTTGACCCGCCCGGAATCATCAATCAACCGAGGGTGAGAGGCACGGCTGGATTTAGTTCGGTGCGACCTCTGAACACTTTTATACGTGATTGGGCACTCAGCACGGACAGAAGAGACCAGCGCTGATAGGCCAAGGGGTTGGTTTCCACTCAGATTCCTGCATTGGCCACATAGCTTCTATAAGCTATAGCTTTGTGTCACCTGTACTTTTCTCCCTAACGCACCTCCTTCCACCTCAAATGTACTAGAATAATATTCTTGGTAAATATGGCGTAGTATTCTGATTTTTAAATTACAAAAAATGAACGAATAATAAATACAAGCAATTCTGATTTCCACAAGCTTCCATTTATTGACTTTAGATTGTTACTATTGCTTTGCCTTCATTTATAAATCCATTTGTATTTTATTATTTGTTTGTATTAATCAGTTTTACATTATTATTTATAACACATACATGTTCATGTTGTGTCACTTGACACGTGAAGACACATGAAGTCAAAACGTACCTAAATATATAAACATAATATTTATGAATTAAAAATGACTATTTTGTATAATTTTAAATAGAATATGCAAGTGACGAGTATTGTGTTTTTTTTGTGTGTCTCAGTTGGGTATGATAAGACTGTACTTGAGAACTGTGTTCAAAAGTGAGTGCCAAATCCTCTACAAAATGCATTAGAAGCAAGTCGTTGAAACAAATATGCAGTCACTTTAAGAACTACCTTTATGAACAGGATTAAAGAAACAAGTAGTCAATATAATACTTATCAATCTTCAGTGACAATACGTATAATCTTGCTTCAGAGTGCTTAAGCAGTTATTATCCTATTATATGACAACTCAATGACACTTCACAAACACGTGCTTTGAAATGGCTTTGGTATCTCCAAAACAGCAGAAGTGGTAGGCATTGGGAGGACGTCAAACGTCAAAACGATATACCACCCTGGGAACAGCAAATTGTCAGTAACACATTATTTTTAATTTGTAACATGAATTTTTCTTTACACCATAAAGAAACGAGTACATTATTAAATAAACGGACGACTGTTGAATGTGATTAAAAATCAAAATAGGATGGAGTTCGTGATTAAATTGGTTTGGGCACGTACGTGAGCTCATAATTATTTAAATATTCAACATACAAAGCTATAAGGTATAACAACAGGTAATGGAAAGAATAGACGTTATCATAATCTTGTATAGAATTATGTAAATTTAATTCGTCAATACATTGTTGTATAATTAAAATAAATTTCACTTCATTAAATTTCTTGCTACACAAGTATATTCTTATAAAATGGATAAGCAATACCAATGTATACTATTTATTTCAGCTCAATCAAACCACATTATTTATTAAATATGAACACCAGTTCAAATAACATTTCTCAAAAACTTAATGCGTGGGTAAATCTTGTACCTCTATGAAGTAAAAGTCTTTCTCTATAACATTCCGCAGATTTAATGAGAAAAACTCCAACATTGATATTGAATTTTTCCAATGTTCATCTTTTGTAAGTTTTGAAAATATAGAATTTGCCGAAAATTGGATACGTTCCTCTTATTAGCTTCTACTGCTTTATCCACGGGAAAACAAATGGAGCATTTTGTGAGAAAATTGTTTCAAAATTTCAAAGAGAAAGTACGGACACGCCGGAAAACGGCGATTTTTCGACAGAAAACCTTTATTGCCGGGCCCTGGTAACGAAAAAGGGCACGAATCTTCCCTTTATGGAATAATTAACTTTCTTTATTATCTTGTGTATTCAGAATATATGTTTTTGGGCCTTTGATACCGAACAATCGACTGACGGCATAACATTTGTCTGTCCGTCCATCCTCGCTCAACTCTAGTACGTAAACCGTTCAGTCAATTTTCTCCAAAATTGATATCCGCCGATTGATGTAAAAGAATTCAACGTCCTCCGAGTCTGAAAATAATATTTTGATTTTGGGGTAACTTTACATAAAATCTCAATTACATTTTCAAAATATAAAATATGGCTCCATATTTTGGAAATCTCTGAATTTTTGAAAATTGCAAAAGTTCAAATTTGTTCGGCATCTTCCTCATACTACAATTTTGAAAATAGAGTTTTTGTAACAAAACATGATCTTTAAAACATACCTTGAATTAACGTCCTTGAAATAGTGTACAATTTTTCGAAACAAATTACACACTTTCGCGGAATTTTACATGAAATTTAGAACAATTTTTAATCAATCATTTTCTCAAAAATTGTTTCGATTTTTTCTTTAAATTTTCTCGTAATATGTATCAATCAACGGGGGACGGTGGTGTTAATCTCATTTAGGTGAACATGCTTAATATTCGGAAATTGCACAAAGTTAATATTGTAAAATTACAAATTTGAAGGAAGAGATTTTTGTCTTATTGAAATCTGACCTAATTACTTAGATCTTTAAAAAATATCATGTACAAATTTTCTTTCAAAAAGTAGTTGATTACTTGATAGATTATTTTGTTTCCGGACGCGTCAACTGATTTGGTCAGTTGTGCATAAGTGTAGTGCATGTTTTATCACGAGACATGGCGTTGAATTTTCTCTGTTGGAAGAAATCCCCTCCAAGGGGCGCTACTCAAGCCTGGGCAAACTGAACTGCCGACCTGTAGTAATGTAGTGCGTGTTATTGTAAAGGAAATAATCTCCACAAAAGTTTTAATAATTTTATTAATAATTTTCCAAAGTTAACTTTCGGGAAACACTTTTCCCATCCTCAGTGGATCTTGCTCAAGCAACGTGGATCTCCCATGAATGTTTACAGATGGTCAAAAAATATAAAGTCCGCAATAAGTCCGTGGTGCGTGTGTCAGTAAGGGGTGAGGATAAGACCAGGGATGGGAAGGAAACATCGCGTGTGGTCACTTTGTTCGTTTGTTATGGTACTGCTCCGGCATTCACCTGGTGTTGATCTGAGAAACCAAAGTAAGCCGTCAGCCATTGATCTGAGAAATCAAAGTAACCGAACGTCGGGATTCAAACCCTACAAACTCCCGGTCGATGGAACTGAAGTGACATCAGTTGATACCCTGAGCCCCTTCACTTGGCGCGCATGGAATAAATTCAGTGATGGCAGAAAATATCCCATGGTAGTTCATATTAATATGAATAAGGCTATTCTATTCTATGTCTATTCGACTAAGCTTACGGTAAGTGATCCCGAAGGGTTGCCAACCTACACCATGAATGTGACGATTATAATTAATAAATGTATTTAATTGTTTATAGAATGATTATGATATTTGTAGATTTTGCTGGGGGCGGATATCACTCTTGAGATGGGTAGAAGTGCGTTGAATTCAGAAACAACGCACCGAAATCCCTACCTGGATTATCGGCTCCGAACTACTTTTCCCAAAGTACTCAATTTTCAAAAGGCGACCGCGTACCATCAAATATATATTGTGAATAAACAAAAAACTCGCACAAAATGTTTCTTTTTATCCACTTGTTAAATAATTAAATATCGTTTTACCAAAACTAATCTATTGACCGTTGGAAAATTTTGTTGTTTATGTTAACAAATTTGAAGTTTTATATTAAAGTTTTTATTATCTTGTTAATAAGCTTTATTAAAATGATTCTCATAGTCAATATTCTTTACTTTAGGGATGTATTTAACAATTTTTATTGCATATTTGCATTCATATTTCTTCTTTTGGCAGAATTTTAACTTTCGGGTTCTTCGTATGCCATCAAAAATTCAAAATCATTGCAGTTGTTTTCTCTCGTTCAACCCACGTACGATGTCAATATTACCAAATTTGACCTCATTTGACAACATGCAATCACAAATTACTTTCTTTGCATTAATTTGTTCGGTCTCCTGTTATACTTAAATAGTCAATTTGCACATTTTGGCGTTGCATATTTTCAAAATTTTCAAATTTATTTGGTGCAAAAACTCGTAAATACATTATGCGAGGAAGACCGTAGAACCAATACAGTGAAGTTACAAAAACCATGTGACATATTTTATAGGGTGAAAAAGAACTGAAGTTTGAGTATATTTTGCTACAAAAAGTTGAAATGATACATTTTGGGAAAGTAATTTTAACATATTATCTTTTTTATCTTTTAATAAAAAAAGATGACGTTAGATAACAAATTTGAACATTGTGTCTTGCCGCGAGATGAAGTAATGAGTCCTTTACCAAATCACATACGCTGATTGCGAAAATGAAATCAGAAATGGTCTATCACCTACCAATTTTCCTGGAAAAGCTACTCCACAAATACTACTTACGAAAAACTTGGAAACATCTCAGTATCAATACAGGAGGAATCTGTTGTTGATGAATATACAGATCATGTTACAAAAATTGTTTGTATTGAAGTTTTTTATCATTAATTGTTAATATTACAAAACATAAAATGAAAACAGTACGAGCACACTCATTAAAGCGTACAAGTTGGAAACTTTCGTTTGTGGGTGGATGGTGAAACTTCTTGTAGAAAAAAGATTTGGTGACCATCTTCTCTTATATATAGATTTTTCATATCATCGATATCTTGATGAAATTGCACAATATGTTCATCACTCACGTCTCCAATATTAAGTGGGAAGAAATCCAAATGCTAATAAAGAAATTTAATTTCAGAGACATGTTGCACCCTAGTGCCTTGTAGCAGTCCAGCATGTGTTCCGTCAATTCCTTATAATTCTCAGACTTTGTTTCCCAAGAAAGTGTCACATGCATCTTTCAATGCATGGGAAGGGGATCCCTTGGCAAGTTTGTTCGTTGCTTACACAACATTCTTCATAAAGACCAATTTCAGATGGTTGTGGTGGTAACATGCGACACATGTTTTTCACCAGGATTGAAAATTTCTCTCTAAAGACACTCTTTGACTACACGATGGTCTTTCCTTACTAGCATTTTCCTTCCCCTACTAGCACAGTGACACAAGAAACAGCAATATTTTGTGTAACGGGACTTCATTCTCAGAAGAAAATACGCATCATTCTTCCGTATTGTGAATTATCCCAAATTTTGTATGCAGACCATTTATATCATTACAATATACCATTACAAAACATTACAATATGTCATTACAATGTATAGTGTTAGGTTGTAACAGGTTATTTTCTTGAAAACAAGACCCAGTAATTCTGCTTTTTATTTGAAGATTTAGATCTCTTGCTGTAGTTGTAGCCGTGCTGGAGATGGCGTGTACTCAAGATCTTTGTGATCTTTGTTTAAACATATTTATTTGTTCTTGATGGAATACATCGTTTAGTATAATTATTTTACAGATGTGTTTTTCGACTTATGCTAGATAAAATATCTAAGCTAACTTAATCTACACACTGGAGAGGATACTCTAGGGGAGAACCTTGGGGAGAACCCTCATCTACCCCTGATTCCAAACTTGCTCGTAAGCCTGTTTGACGATCGAAGAAGTGGAATGTCTTTGAGGCTTAGTCGTAAATTCGTCGCACACATTACAAAAAATATTTCGAGAATTAACACACTTATTAGACATCGATGAGTATAAGAAACACGCGAACGCGCGCAAACAATATTCTTCACGTAAGTGGATATAGACACTTCAAGAATAGATACTCACTATCGATTGACAGATGCACCTGCAACTTTCCTGTACCTACCCCAAATGACTGTATCCCTCTCCCTTCTTTCTACTGCCCTCACTAGGCAATGATATTCCTAAAATAAAAGAACGTCATAAGCGCGGTGGCAACATAAATAGCAGTCCTCGAAAATGTAAGGTCAGAAGCGTTGGTGCGGACGATCTTCTGTGGCGTTGTTTGATTTCTGGTCCTGAGGAGGACAAGAACACCACATCCTCTTAATTTGCTGTGCAACCAAAACATGGAGAAGAAAATGAATGGGAATGGGAAATTAGTAGTTCCTAAACAGGAACGTAACGCTCGCTCAAAACATTTTAGGTGATAAAAGGTCTAAATTTATGAAAGAATTAGGAACATTTTTAGGAAAGGTTCGGACCATTAGGGAAACTGAAATTAGGGAGTGGGAAAACAGCACTGGTTAGCTTGAGTGGAGCCTAGGCTGGAGAGAAATAAATAAGTCAATAAGCTAACAATAACTAAGTTAATCAGTAATTTTATGTTAATTTAGTAAACAGTTAAGAAATAAGTCGTAAGTCGTAGTCAATTGGTAAGTAACAGGTCAATATAATAAATAAAATAAAACTGACATAGTAATAAGCACATTAGGGGGTGAAGGGAATCGGGGATCGAAAATGTAAGGGCAGAGGCGTTGGTGCGGACGATCTTCTGTAGCGCCGTTTGATTTCAGATGCTGAGGAGGCCAAGCACTGGAAGGAGACGGCGGGACGCCCGCGCCAGAAAATAAATAGTTAAAATAAACGTCGGATAGATCAGAATGTACTCGGCTTCTGATGGCAGGTTTTTACCCCTTCAGGGTTTTTTTCCTGAGCCGTACCTTATGGTCTCTTTTCAGCGGCTTTGATGCGATGGAGAGACCATTTGTGGTGAATACCAGAATTCGAAAGATTAGAACGCGAAAGGATGTAGATACTGTAATGGCTTAAAGGCCTTCGGCCTAGCCACATATGATGGATTAATCTAATTTGTTTGTAATAATTACCTATTAAATAAATAAAAAACTAGCAGTCCTCCGAATGCAGATAAAATCGCATTTCCAAAAGAACGTTTTGAAGATAGCGAGCAATGGTTTTCACCAGTTTCATCAGGGCACTAAACTACACAGCAATCACATACAATATAATAGTAATAAATATTCTCACATCATTTAATGTGATTAAAAAAGTTTTTTCTGTTAACTTCTCGTGAAACAATCAATTTTAAACTTTATGAACATTTCGATTGTTTATTCCAAGCAGACCACATTAAGGATTATCAGATCCGTTGAGGAGGGTGTTCGTGAAATCATATGTTTTTGAAAAAGAATGTACAACATATAATGATAAGTTAATAATAATATTATAATTAATATTAACTTAATAATGTAACTTATATAACGCATTATTATTATTATTATTATTATTATTATTATTATTATTATTATTATTATTATTACTATTAATAATTAAAAAGTGCTATCCCTCTTTTCAGTTGAAATATGTGAATAAGAAATCGTAAAATTTAATTCGTAAGTAAAATCAATTCTGCTCATTAAACAATTTTTATCGAAGAAGAAATTCCAAACAATCAAATTTTCCGAGATTGTGCGCTGAACAAATATGGCTAACAATGAGTAGCTATTTTTGTTTGACTTTGTTTGTGAAACTTTTTATCTGTGTGATCTTTGAATCTTTTCAGGATCGAATGTATTTTTTTCTTTATCATTCCTGTTTTTTCTGGAGGATATTTCCACAAGCTCCACCCACTTGTGTTAAATCAGTTAGTTGAATGGTGGTAGGGGAAGATTGTGAGAAAGTTAGAGGGGAAGGGGAAAAGTTGGCAGAGAATGTGATTGGAGGAAAGGAGGGAGAATTGAAAGAGATTGGAATGTAGAAGGCAATGAGATGGGGAAGGAAAGGAGTAGAGCAGATGAGCATAACCTTATGAAGCACGATAGCTAAAAAATCTCTCGGAGAGCCGCAGCGAAACTAAACGATTTCTCTTATTGCCAGAATCAAATAGAAAACAATTATTATACTAACATTATACTTCTTTCTCTTTTAAATTTTTGTATCAAATTGTAAAATAACGTATTATGTCGTTTTTGCCAGTTGATGAAAGATTGGTCTGTTTATCTAGAAAGGAGCGGCGTTCTTGAGTAACCTTCAAGTACCCAGCGTTCGAACAAATGTCACAAATGCGAAATAACTACCACGTTTATTATAACATCGTAAATGTCACTAATCTCGCCCTTAACGTAAGAATCCTAATGTAGAGGAATCTTCTAGGCCTGAAATATGCCCGAATCAGATTGATACTGATTTCTACGATTGAGCATAATTAGATATATTACAATCGCTCAGGCGCTAACCTTATTCACACCACATCGGGCGGTCCATTTAGACCACGTTTCTATCACAACAAATTGACGGCTGTTCTTAGGCGTTCTTCGAAAACAAATGTAGAAGTAAAAATATCATCTGTAATTTTCAGTTTGTTTAAATATTAATCTGCGGTTGATACGTTGGCCGTAGAAAATACACCTGTGGGACATGAGTTGTGCTCATCACAAACCAGTTTTAAAAATCTTATTTCCTATCCGTTTGGCCCGCCAGGCCTTTCGGAGGTTATTATTTACAAAATATACACTACAGGAAGTCAAAACAGTCTACTTCAGTTACATCAGTGCCCACGTACACTTACTTGCGGATGTATTTTAATCTACATACTGTTCGTATTTACATTTAATCCAATAATATAGAATTGAGCAAAATGCCACACCCGTGAACAATAAGCGTAGTACAGTGAAGCGCAGGGTTGAGATGACGTAGGAAAGTCAGTTTCCGAGAACGAGTTCATTGTTGCGCGATATCGCGTTCTGATTGCATCGCGAGATGTCCGCCCGGCTGGCGAACTTGGGCTGACTTATCAGCGCGGCGACCGGCGCGGGGCGGCCTTCGCACGCGGGGAGTCGTCTTGTGCCGCGAAAGCGCAAACACACGCGATAGCCTCAAGTGCCCACGCTTGGAGCCAAAGGCGGCGGGCGTGCAGCGCCCCCATGCCGAGATACGCATCGTCGCGGCTCTCCACAAACGATCCTTATCACTCGCGAGGTCCATCAGATGCGCTCCGGATCCATTTCGTAACCCGAATTCCTATACCGATCGGCTATGATTATACGCCGAGATAATTCACGGAGGTAACTATTACGCCTCAAATAATATATATATTACTAATTTCCAATGCGTATAGAAATTGGAAGCCATGTACGAGTATAACATATCGGATTTAATGACTACCAAAATTTAATTTGTGCGCTGCGTAAGAAGAAAGATCTTGTGGCAATATCATGCGTCAGATAAAGCAAATTTTAATAGAATATCTCGTCTTCTGAAGTAATCTCTACAACAGCTAAAAACGATTCATTCCATCAGTACAGTCAGTTTTTATCGGCAGCAACTAACTATATAATCCGAAAAGCTAGCAAAAAATACAAACCCTCAAACATGCAATTTCTGCCTATTCAGAAAACGAATTCTACCTGGGCAAGGATTCCAAAGTATACACGAACGTTTTGAGGCTTTTAAACTTTTCGCTTACAATTGTAATTTAGGAATCAAACGTTTAATATTTGAGTCGTTCGAAATTAGATAACGGCAAAGACAGTGAATTTTACACGTGAGACACTTGAATGTTCAGATACCATTCTGTAAATCAGATAATAAACATTAAAGCAAATGGTACTGAATTAAAAGATACTACATCATCTTACACTCCTTGACAAGTGGTTTGCCAATCTCTAACAGAAACGAGAATGGTAAATAACCCAATTTTCATTATTGATTGGCTTACCATTGTCTAATTCAAAGAGTCCGAATTATTGGATTAAAGAATAAACCTCACCTGAAATATTTTTTAGGAGTTCTGTTTATTGGTATTGCAAAATGTTATAAAATAACGGACTAAGCTGAAAATTTATATTTGTCCAGTTACTTCAATATTGTAACATATTAAGAAAATATTGCCAGTTGTTGTGCAATAAGCGACTGTTTAAAAATGCGTCAGAGAGTTTTGAATCCTGAATACTACTAGATATCATAAAAATAAAACTTTTGCAAGGTATTTGAATCTTTGTATCTTAGACGAAATAGATTATTTGATGTAATTGCAAGGGAACGTGTCAAGAAATTTCTCGGTTCTTTCATCATTATTCCGTCTTAAGAGCTTTTCTTTAAAAATTGTTCATAAATCCATTTGGTTTATTTCAATGCTTATATAAAGAAATAGAGATATTGGGGATTTGGGGTACACAGGAAGATTTCAAAATTCTAATTTCAGGTTAGGGTTCGTCCTATCTGTAGTATAAATACCCATCTGCTATACGGCATAAATACCCGTACTATATGGTATAAATACCCATCTGCTGAGTTCTATTCTTGAGATTAGAACGATAAATCGGTTTTAAAATTGAAGTAGGATAGACTGAATGGTAAATGAATTTGTGCAAGTGAAATGACATTTTTCTTTGCATATTGATTTAAAAGTTGACAGGAGTTGTGTTGATCCGTATTTTTTGAAATCATTTAGCCATCTCGTTTTATTTTCTCGCGTTACTGTGTTCTTATGTAGTAAGAATGAATTATTGTATTGTTGCAGGGGAAAGCGACAAATTTTCGTCAGAAGAACTCGTATTGTCGGCATTTGTATATGAATGAATACAAATAATACGAAAAAATGAATAAATCGTGTTCCTGAAGTTTTGCCGAAAACAAGTTTTTCGGTATGAAGAACCTACTGTACATGAATTCTTACTAACATATATTGAAGAAAAAAATACACTTCATATAAGAACAAGGATAAGCCTTCAGGGTCCCACAAAACTAGTTTTGTGTCGAAAATCGGCACTATTTTCTGCAGCATTGCAGTACTTTTTCTTTATTACTTAGTACTATATGAGAAATGAGAAAGTAGGAATTTGAAGCCACTTTTGAGGCAATTTTAATAATGTTCTAAGTTCTTAGTTCTTAGACCAGATGGATTTGGAAACTTCCATTTCGACAAAAATCCTGTGAACTGTTAGGCGCTATTTTGTCCAAAAGAGGTCGGCCAGAGCGACAGACATAGGTTTTTGAAAATAATCTAACCCTTTTTTGAAATTAGAAATATCAAAATCATATTTCTTCACATATTACCCTTCCAGTACTTCCCAAACATACAACTATTTCAGTATTACGAACATGAGAGTTATAAAATAATTAGCTGTCACCAACTGAGTGGATTCCTCCATGTGGGGATAAGGGATAAGAGCACATAAAAGATCCACATAAGGGATAAGAGCCAAAATATTTCCGTCATTTGCAGATGCAAATCTATCTTCTGTTTCTGTAACCTATAATTCATTAATTACATCCCTGGTGAGGTAGATACCTTCTATTATGATAAATAAAGGATGTCGTCTGGTATCAATAATTTTATTAGGAGGATTCTCAAAAAACAGAACATGACGTGTCTAAAACCAACAAATCCCTAAACTCTCTTCACATCTGCTAAAATTAGCGCAAAGTGTACACCCCTAACCCCCCCTCCCTAGTTCACTGACCTTCGCTCGCCAGACCGGTTGTCAAGCCTCCACCGGCGTCCCCTCGTCTTACGACCTTTCACCCGCACCCCACCCCTCTTCACACTCCCACCCGCAGCCGACCGGCTGTGCCCTTAAACAAGACACGCTGTCAAAATTCCGCAGAACTTTCTTTTCGACCCGGAAGCTGCAAGGTATGTACGACCCAGTTTGCTTACGCATCTTGCATGCAATGCCTACATCCTGTAAATAATATTTGTATTAACTGATTCCTAATAGTTGATGTAATAATATAATTTATTTCGAATTTGAGCTCCGAGGATGATCGCTACGCGATTGAAACGATCATACGCCTAATAAAATTATTGATACCAGGCAACATCCTTTATTTATCATAACCTATAATTCGTGTTAAAAGTTCCAAAAGTCACTCGATGTCATCATTCGTAAGTCAGTTTAAAATAATAAAATAACCTCGAACGTTCTAGAAAACGTACACATATTGTTCTTTTAATCATCACGTCGCAAACATTTCTTAATTGTTTTTATATTAATAAATTAATTAATCCATGATATTGACCAATAATTGTGTGAATTGGAGCTAAAAATGTTTCGTAATTTTCTGTCGTATTTACGTTCGGAATTTTTGAAAGAAAGTGCTACGTTACTTCAGAGTTTATCACCACTTGTTTAAGTATCTTTTAATGGGAATCATTAGTTTTAATATCTTAAATTTCACTTAAAATGTGTACGAGCCAGCACTGAATATATTAATATAGTAACTTGTCTAAAATTGCTGCGTTTGCTCAAATAAGATCCCGGCGTTTTGAACCCTGCGCGGAAAAACTGAAAATTGATTATTGCTGTATACCCGTACCTTTTAAATAGAGGAATTGTAATCATATATGAAACTAGAATAATTGTTGTGTGTTACCGTTTTAAAATTTTATTTTCTTCTTTTCTGAGAATTACAAAGCTCATTTTATAGCCCCCTCATCTTATACAAAATTATGAACAGGACAATAACAAGATTCAATTTGTACAAGTGTGTAAATATTATGAAAATTGACAATTACGGATTAAAAGGTCATTTCTACTTCTCGTGGCATATGGTTGGAATTTGTGTGCAAATTATAATCGTAATACCTAATTCCTGTACATTAGGATCGACAATTTTGAAGGTGTATAATTTAGGCGACAGGATTTTAAAATTCGGGTTATCAATTTGAAACTATATCTTCTGAATGATATGTGATCTTTCAATTGCGTTTTTAGGTCACGTTGTAGTTATAAGTTTCGACTAAAATTTGTTAGTTTGTCAAATGTAGTTGAAATTCACAACTGCTAAGTACAACTAGTATTACAATTGTCGACACCACAACTGAAGTGGTAATTTGTTATTGCCACAACTTTGCCTAAACCTCCTAATTAGCTACTGTCCTTCAGCGATTTTGAGTCATGATCATATCAGTTTCTTTCTGAGGTCTCCAACATCGCGTCAGGCGAATTCGAATGTCAAGTACGAAGTGCCAAGCTCACGGATAACGTCGGCAAGGGTCATTTATAATTTGTTTATCCAGATAAACCAGGATAAACCGTCGAGCACTCCCCTCCTAGGTGCTACTTCAGAGGATCGAATGGCTTGTCTACGGCAGCTGTATCTGTGAATGATGATGCTGCAGCTGCTACTGTGTTTGGGATATAAAAGGATTATAGACTGATGAAGATTAGTTCTCAAACACTATGTCATTTTTCGCGTATTAAAATCTCATCTTCTGTTATTTTTATCAGTCTTTCTAGGTCTTTAGTGAAACTGTTGTTCCAATTTGCTGTGTAAGGCAACAGTGTGTGTGGAATATTCTGATGCCAATAATCCATCTCTACTCACAATATTACGTTTTATCAATTTCCTTGTAATACACAGCTTCTAGGAGATATTCCTAATGACCTATTCCTAATATTTTGTAATGTATAGAAAATGATTACTTCAATAATTAGTTCTAAATGCATTGTTTGATATGATACATTTGTTTGCGGCCGTGTGAACAAAAAATAATGGTACTGACAAAAATTAACTTCATAAAATTGACGTGAGGTAGTGAGATTTTGAGAAGTGAAAACGTTGTAATATATCGAAACACTAAGAAAGCATAAATATTGGAAACGATGTTACTAATACCCGTCAAAAATATATTTCGAATTGAAGAAACAATGCAAATTTAAGAGACTTTTTGAGTTGGGATATGGGGGTCCAGAATTCAAACAATACGATACCGTGCAATATATTGTTGTTTGCACATTGACGCAGTTTCACAATAAAACATAGTTTGAGTATAGAGATGAGAATTCATCGACAATAAAGGGGGACTTTACTTAGCTGAAAGGTGTTATTTAAAAAATAATGCAATTGTGTGGTAGTTTATGTAAATTAATTCAGAGGGGAATCTCGATATTCAGACTCCCATGGCAAGCATAGTATTTATGCCCCTCTTAGGATACTTCAACTATGGGATTGTTATTTGTTTTAGCGAGTATAATCTAAATAGCGACCCTTGTGAATAGCCCATAGCACGTCCCATGTCTGCCATACCATAGATACGCCTCTGAATTAATTTCATTATAGTACAATATATTTAGTTTATTCCAATATGTACTTCGTACAAGGAGAAGGAAAACGTTTTGTAAGTATGTTGGAGGCGGTGTAAGTACTATCAAAATAAGTTTCCTTGAGATCCGGAATCTTAAATTATGAGAGAAGTTATAAACGAGTGCTTTGGCAACAATTGATAACAAACTGATCTTCGAAAGGAAGCACTCGGCGTAAATGATTTTCTCCTTTCAAGATTTACATCTAGTGAACATATACTAAAGTTATCAGTCAATTTTGAACCGTGTAATGTTTTCCTAATAAAGAGGTATTTCGTAATATTTGCTTCCTTGTACTAAGCGACCGTGATGAAAGCACAACATAAGAATTCTTAAATATTTTTTCGGACCCAATCCCACTAACACTTTTTCAGTTCACATACCGTTTACATTCTGCCAGCGGGTAACCTCCCCAGCCGACACAAGCTCCAAATTCCCGATTACTCTCCCGCCATGTGTGGTAGTGCAGCGCATGGGAGTGTATATGTATGGGAGGGGTGAGGATAGGACAAGGAAGAGGAATGAACGATCGAGCGCGGTCCTTGGCCCGTTTGTTTGAGTACTGCTCCGGCATTCGTCTGGTGTTGATCGGAGAAACCACAGAAAACTGCTGACAAGAGCAGCCATGTGCTAGAATTTTTCTCCAGAAGGCTATTAAACTGGACGTAGCTATTGTCGATCTAGATTGTGTCGAAAATCCTGCAGCCATTGGGTCTCAAACTCTAGTCAGAGGCACTGCAGTGACATCAATAGATGCCCTGAGCCACCTAAGCCAGTGGGCTCTTTGAAGATACGGTTAAACAAGCGACGCTCAAACACAATCAGTTAAAACTGTCTCATACTCCAAGCGCGTTTGGATCTGTTTAAGACCAGTTAGTTGCAGTCTCATATCCTGAGTTTGTCATAGGCTCCGTTACAGTTTCCTCAATATTTCTTTTAATAATTTCCATGGTAGGAAAATCATTGAAGAAAGCGAATTCGGTATTTTGTGGACACATGTTTTAGAAGACTAGTCTTTTGACCACCCTAGGGTGTTTCAGAGAAATTTAAATCACCAAAATACTAATGCGTGTAATTAATCTTAGAACATTCCTGAAACAAACGTACACTTCGGCATTCTTATGAAGTAAAATACTTCGTATTATTATAGTGCCACCGCATGCTGGCGTTTCCAAGGAGACGTCTTCAAAAACTCCTTTTTCCGGCCGCTCAGCGTTAGCCCGATAACGACGGATAGAGGGCTCTACTACAATCACCAGCTCAGAGTTCCTGATGCAGAACACCGATGCAGAAATTTGTCCAAGTTTTTTACATCAACAGGCCTAGTTCGACTAACTATTTACATAAGCTAGAAAGAGCGAGAGATTATGACAGACACACAAACTTGAAACACCTAGAAACCTTCGTTACCTGAATGTACAAACGCGATGGATTGGATAGACACCTCTTCTATCTCTATAACAATGTTGTTTGTTTCGGAGCAATTAGTCGGGACAAAACTTTCTAGTTTAACCCATCGTCGAAAAGTTGTAAATCCTTCGAAGTTGACGCTCTAAGTGCAAGTCCTTCCATTTTCTGCTTTTCTTTGCTATTGTTGTAAGTTTGCGTTGTCATTTCTTGTTCAAAACGTTTTGATTTGGCTACTTTCGGCGTAGTAGAGTAGTCTCCGCTTGCTGTTCTCATTTCTGATCTCTTGCCTTTCAGTTTACTCTGATTTGTTTCTGATGGTGCATCACCTGATTGCACAAGGATTGGTGCTAGAGCTATGTCCTGGCTTCGCTTTGTTAAATCTTTTATTTTACTTAAAGGTTTCATCGTAGAGACCTAACTGAGTGACTAGTTTCTCTGCTGACAGAGGCAGTTGACGTTAAAAAAAAATCCGACAGGGATATGTCTGATTAACAAACAAACCATCTCTGTTTCTAGGATAGCTGGAGTACAAAGCTTGAAACCTGCCAGCTTCTCCTTCTCCGTGGCCTTCTTACAGTGCCTTTTTCCAATAACTGTACATTAATCCGAAGCGAAAATTAATTTGAGGTTCATGATTTCAATATCGGGCAAAGAATTTCTCTTTGAATTCCTTCACAGTAGTAGAGAACGAATCTAAAGTATCATCCCACATTTTGGCGTTTAAAAGCCACATCTGATAAAAAAATCTTTTTACTTTCTGGAAAGTAATGTAAAATAGAGAATTTTTCTACAGCATGCACTGGGATTTTCTCTAGTTTGAGCTCTAAAAGTTAACTCTGGCGGTATATTAATTGCCATTAGTAGTGTTCCCATACTCGTGGTTGGTATAATATCAATTCTTCATTGTATATTCACGAATTTTGAATCTAATTCTTTTCTGGCATCTCTATTTGTGATTGTAACTTTTGGTCGTTCTCTATCATATTGTTCTTAATTCTTATACGTTTTTTAGTCCTATAAACCTTGTTTTCAACTTCAACTGTGGATTCCAAATTTGAATTCAGTTGAGACATTTCTTCTTCGAATTATCCTTTAATTCGGTTTTAATCTGAGACGAACTGTTTACTAGTTTCTGTTCTAATAGTTGAGTTCGATCTATTATGTCTTTAGATAATTGTTCCGTCTTTTCCTGGAAATTCTTCTCTAGTTATAGTACGTTTTGAGAAAATTTTCTAGTGTCTAAAGTTAACTGCGTTTTTCAGTAATGCTCTGTCCTAATTGAAATAACTTTTCATTTAATTCTGGTCTTAACTGAGTAGATTTTTTAGTTTTGACTATGACAATTTTTAATTTTGCTGAGTAAATCGTTCATTTAAATTTCGTTCCAATGCGGTATTTTGTTCAATGGCAGACACTTGTTTACTTGTGAGACACTTGTTTATTTAAGTTTTGTGCTAATTGAATGTTCGAGATTTTAAGTTTCTCATCAATCTGCGTCAGGACTTGAGACATTAGTCTCATCATTATGTCATTTGCTCTGTTGGTTTCAGCTGGACTTGGTGTAACTTCGCGAGGTGCCTGTACAGATTCTGCTTCTGAGGGTTCGGGAGTCGTCGGCGAATCAGTCATAGCAGCTGGTCTGTCCATCTACACCGCTGTTCCCTGTTCTAACCCCTCTTCCTCGCCACTAGATACCGCTTCTTAGTTTCTTGACTTATTGAATATATCAGCCATTGTGACATGTCGTTATCTGAACTCAGATACAGAAAAGAAATAGTTATCCAGTTAATTTAATGATTGTTATGTTCAGTTAACATAGACTTACTTTTACTTAGGGTGGGTGGAGGAACGCAGGGTAGTGGAAACAGGTGGAGCTAAAGTATAAACAACGAACAGTTGTTCTCTATATGCACTGTTCATTGTTTATACTCTAGCCCTGATGAAGAAATTAAATATTTCGAGACGTTGACAAAACTAATTGTTTCTCTACTCACAATGACAAATCCCGTAAACCAAATTTAATTTATTAAACTTCTTTTGTCAATGTTCATCCCAAATTTCACACGGAAGGACACGAATTTCCACCCCGACACCCAGAAGTGTAATATTGGCGAGCAGTTTCTCTAAGCTACACTTTCACCACCTAGAGAAACGCTAAGTACCAGATTTGAAAATATTGCACTCATAATTCGAAATAATGTTCAGTACATTGTATTGGAAACTCTGTTGCCCTCTGTCTCCATCTCCTGCGAATATCACACGGAGTTGTTGGGTGGACGATCAGATCTCGTGGCTTAAACTTAAAAAAAAAACATTGGAAAAAATAAATCAAAATAACATTAAAAAAGGAAAAGAAAAAATGAGACAAACAATAAAATTCCGTTGAGTTAAATATTTAATGCTGAGTATTGACTACTGCCTAACCTGATGTGATTTCCTTTTCATAACTTTCCCAAGTTCACGTCGAGAGTTGCAGAAACTTTCATGTTTTGTAATTCTTTCAGGCATACCTTAAATCTGATTATCTTGCGGACGATCATTCTTGACTTTCATAATACTCATGATATTATCTCTTTCAAATATAGTAATGGCTCTCTTGGAGAATGTATCATGTCATATATTTTTAAGTGTGTAAAGTTTGCGCACAGAAGTTTTCATTTCGTGGTTATCTGTTCTAGTATGTCATTGGTCATTTTTTCGATATTATATGAAACTATCTTATTCCAGTAAGGATATAGCAAACGCGTGAAATAACTTATTAACCTGTGCTATAAGTAATATTTTTTGTTAAATTACTGATATCTCATGCATAATTTTCTGTATGTTGTAGCAAAGAACATGTTATGTACAAAAAATCTATGAAACTATTTCAAATACAGGCATTTTGGACGTAATATTTTACACATTTATTTTATAAATTTTTAATTCAAGAAATCTGTGCATTTTAGATAAGCGTTTTAAGCAATGAAGAAATTTTGCCCCACTGTACATTGAGACTGAACACTGTCTTAAGTAAAATGCATTGTGCGTTCTTAAGTACCACTCCACGTTCTCGTGTAGCACGTTTTTCGAACGACAGGCGCTTCTGCTGATTGTAATCGACGTTTAATCGATGCGTTTCGCGATAAAGCATTTGCATCAGCAGGTCGAGATTTTGTGACGATAGGTGTGACTTGGCGTCATCTTAGAGGACAGCGAAGTTCTTGGGTGTGATAAGTCACGTGACAAGGATGGCATAAAAGGGGCAGGAACTCTGCGTGGTCCACGCACCTCGTACCTCGCTCCTGAGATGAGGGGTAAGTGCTGCTGGCTCTCATGGCCTCTTGTAAACGTTAAGAGCTCCCTAGTACCCTAGGATATATTTTGTGTTCCGTGCGTTCCAGATGATTTTACTGAGACTTGTTTTAGAGTAACTTCCGAAACAAAGTTTATTCGAGTATATTCCGAAGCGTATCCTAATTGTAGTTCATTCAAACGCAACTGAAAGTTTTACAAAAAAACAACTGTTCTACATTACTGCCTATTTATGAACTCCTTTGAAAAGGAATAGTTGAACTTTCTATTCAGCACAAATATTTTTTTAAATTTTTATAAATTTTTAAGTGTTTGTTTATTTTATTCTTTTTAACGCATTGCAAGTATGTGGTATGTGACTCAGTTTTTATTTATTGTTTGTAGACGATCCCTTGTTCCAGATTTCTTTTTGGTTGCCTTCTTTTATTTACCAGCGGGAAAAAAGTGAAAAGACAAATTTGTGCGAAAATGTTTTTCTCGGATATAAAAGGAAATAATTTTTGCTTTGGTTTCCTTATATTAAATTGTAAACTGTCTATTAAAAGTAATTTTCAATAAAATAAGGATTCCAATTATTTAAGAGAGTTATGTTTTTATGACAAACAATCTCTATAATGTTGTAGAATTTCTTCAGGTACACACGTAACACAGATATAATTAATTGAGTTACAGCATAAGGTTTCGACGAAGTTCCTCGCCATATTCAGTAATACATAATTAAATTTGATAAAAATACATTACTCACAACTCTTTTAAACATTGCATGTAACATTACGAAAGTAGTTACTATGTATTTATATGAACAATGTATTTTTATCAAATTCAATTCTGTAAACCAGAAGATGTGCCCTCGGTTTCTCGTTGCTTAGCGTGCTCGCTTTCCACGGCGCAACCGTGTGTTCGATACTCAGTAGGTGCAAACATACATCAAGCTTACTCCTAAGGTTGAGAATACCAGAAATGTAGCGTAGGTATGGCTATGTGCTAACCACACGTACCCCTTATAACCCTTAACCCATAGTCGCAAGGCCGGGACGCTGCTGATAGGCCTTAGCTCTGAAAGATATGTAGTGCCAAAATACACTTCATCGAAACGTTGTACTGTGACTAATAACGCAAAGTTAATCTGTGTACATGAAGCAATTTTTTAATGTTTTAGAGATTGTTTATGATAAAAACATAGCTGTCTAAAATAAATGTGATCTTTACTTTTGGTTTCCTTTCTACTTCCCGAACTTCTTTAAATACTGTTATGCAGTTGCAGAATAATTGCAATTCGATACTACGTGGGAGGTTTTGTTGATTGAAATAAAAACATTATTACTCATTAGATGTATCCACCCACAAATTTTATAATAAATATTGCGTTTGTATTCTACTTCATAAATTTACCTCGACTTAGACTGCTGAACGTAGTTCGATCATTTGTTGAAAATTTTTTTAAAGTAGTTCCCTCGACGATCCCTGGCTGTTTTAAATAATGAATTTGTTAATCCCCAAATTATTCCATGCCGATGTTTATGATTTCAAGTTGGTAGAGTAAAGTTTCCAGTAAAAAAATCGTTATCTAAAATATCTTGGTAATGGACGTTCATCTGGGAAATTTTGCTAAAGATAGCAGGACGAAATTGTAATATCTTTTTAACAAAAATGTATTTTCTTGAGTGTTATGAAATAATAATTGTCCATTCTAAGTAATTTCTTCGTTTATCTATATAACTAATTTCCAAAATGTGCCGAAATTAAAAGAAAACTATTCCGTCTTGAGAGGCCGTGTGAGAGGTGTCTACTGTTTTGTTAGATACTCAGGAACTGTGGAAAAATCCGAAAAACGTATTACGTATCTGTATTAATAATTTCTAAAAACCCGATAAATTATGCAGACTTCGGCCATGTTAGAAATGTTTGTTACCTTAGATACCTAGAAATTCGAAAAAAATCCAAAACCATAAAATGGTTTCAATTTTGACTGAAAATGCAAATATTTTATTGCGATACTCCACCTATTTTGATTCTGTGCGTTTAGACTGAATTCTCATGACCATTCTTGAGCAGTGTGCGTACTAACTTTTTGAAAACCTTGTGCGTTTTTCAGAAGCAGTTTTGCTGCTGTAAGACACTAGTTATGTTCTGATGCTGTAGACGGTTTTTAAAGGATTTAAATGCTTGCAGTTACGTGCTCCATATTTGATGGTTGATCTTATATTACTCGTATGTTCGTAATCTTCAGTGATGAATTTAAACTTTCACGTCGTGTTTTGACAAATAATTATATAGTCTAATTAGTATTAAAATTAATAATACATTATACTTTACAAACTTAGAAGAGGAAACATTAACTTTTATGGCATTGATTCGTTTTTCTTTTACGTAAATTCTTGTCTTTGTCCCTCATCGATCAACGCACATCAACAGTAAACATTTTATTTCATTTGAATTCATCTCTTTACTAGGGAGGATCATGTGAATATTGTTAATCAAGTATGAATTTCATCTTTTTGCTCTCTTATTCTATAAGCTGCATATTCATATAGTTTCATTACAGTAGTAGTAGTAGTTTTGCATCCAAGGCAAAATAATTACTAAGTAGCAACAATAGCCATTCCTATAATACAGTAATTAATAATGTAAATATGTTCCAAGTAATTTCTAGTGAGTATCGTATCAATTAATTTATACAAAAAAGTTGAAGTTAGACAATAAAAGTGAAGTTTGTGGACTCTGGAGTAAAAATAGTAATATATGAGAATATCTTTTGAGGTGTGATCCGTTTACACCAAATTATTTTATTAAATTTCTTATTTATTTCCGTCTAGTTAGTGACAAGTATATGTGATGTTTCGTATGGGAGAATTATAAGTTAATTATATTATTTGAGCATCATGTAGAACTTTATTGACTTGAAGATTTCTCAGCGGAATGAATTTGGAATTTCTTTGTTTTAGTCAGATTATGTAAACTTCTTACAGATCGTTTCTCTGCAAAATCATACTCTCATTGAAAAACAATGACTATATTAGTAATATCATACAATTAGCTATACAGTTAAGTTTACAGTTCAGTTACATTATGAGGTGGGTAAAAATTCAATGCTAGTTTGCGATATTTTCTATTAAAATAATGAATTATATTTTACGTGTTCTTATTTCTTCTGCTTTGTTTTTTTTTCTCGATTTCAATGGCATTAATATTCTTACTTTCAATCTTCCCCTCCTATCTTTCATTTGCGACTTCATTCCCTTCTTTTTCTTACTTTCAAGTCTACTGTCAACGTGTCCTTCTCAAATGACATCTTTCTCAATTGCTTTTTCCCGTGACGTGAGAGTGAGGGCCTCTTTTCATCATGTTCCTTACTTTTATGCCACATTACACAGACAAATAACGTTCTTTCTTGCACTTTCTTATTTATTCCTGTGAAATAAATTCCCATTTCAAACAGGGAAAATATACATAGAGTATTTTCAGACAAATTTTAATATTCATTTTCAAATTTGCTGATTTCAGTTTCATGACAAAGAACAACGAGAAGACCTTTTTCCAGAAAAAATCCCACTAATAAAAATAATTCATGCCATTGAAATAAACTTTTATTGGTCATGGCATGTTATCAAATTCATACTCTGTTTATCTTTAAATTATCAACGATTGTCCAATAATTAATCGTAATGCAATAAATGCAATTGGATTTTTTTAATACACAAAAGAAAGAATGAATTACTCTTTCCAACAAAAAATAAATTTTAATTGCTTCTTTTACATATTTAATGACTTATCTAAAACAATTTTAGAGCTTCATAATACTAAATTTGAAAATATTTACACTTGAAACTAATGGGAACTTGACCTCAAATAAGAATTCATAATATTTGCAGACTGAAATTCTGAAAGAGAAATTCTTAGAATTAGAGAAGGCAATCATCATTGGTAGGCAAATATCATTAAAACCAAAAGTTTCATAGAAATTATTAAATTATAATTTCAGGAGATTTAATTGAATTCATAAAGCAACTGATGTAGGTCATCTTCATTTTCAGCTACTAAATCTGTATCTAAACTGTAACGACATCATAACAAATCATGTTTATATTATGTTATCTGATTCTTAATATCTTTTAGTTTGAAGCTGGTTAATTATTTTATTCATTATTAAATAAAATAAAGGTGATTCGGAGAATCATTGTGTCTTATTCCTCTAGATTCAAGTTGAGTTAGGAAATATCAACAAATTACGTACATATGTAAAAATGGCTGAAATATTACAAAATATGCTAAAACATCACATTAGATGACCTATAATAAAGATGAAATTTGAATTAAAATAGGCTAAAACGTACACATTTCAAATTTGTAATAATGAGAATAAGAAACTAGTGGTGTTACAATAGCACTCATTTTATCGCATTATTTGTAAGTTTTGGAAAATTCAGAAAGTTCGAAGAAAATGTGACCTGCGCCTTTTGCTCTATGTGATGGAAAAGTTTAAAGAAAAGATTTGGAGTCTTTTTTTAGAAAAAAATAAATATAAATTACATTTACTTAAAGGAAAGTACACAAAAATTACTCGTGATAAAAAAATATACATTACCTTACTTAAAAACCTATTTTTAGAACAGATTTCTTTACGGGAAATATCTCTACAATCTATATTGTAGTTTTGCAAAGTTAATTTTTTTCAGTTTTTTAAATGCGAAAGTATTACAGAAACTAGAACCTGCGCTGTTTTTATATGTGTAATTTACTCTATTTAAAAAAGCAAAGAAAAATTAAATCCATTTTTGAGAAAAAAATTGTTTTTAATTTGCCTAATTTCAGGCAAAGTGAAGTGTAAACACCGTATTCATGTTTTTTAAAGTGCACAATGACATAATAAATTCGCATGAGTCCACCGTGCAATACTTAGATAAAATTTTTGTATATTTTCTCCGAAGCCGCCTCAAAAAATGAAGAGAGCCTTGAAACAAAATCAATTTAGGAAAGCCTACTCGATGTTTCTGTATTTTGAAAATTCAATTTTCGTGTCTATCTAACACTTCTCACTGAATCTGCGAAATAGTATTTCGCACCGCGGATGCTACGGAATTGTACCGACCGATGTCATTAAATAGCACCACACTTTTATAGCGAGTACTAATATACCAAAAACAGAAACAAACAAAAACACGATTCTATCTAGCTCGAGTTGCTCAAACTTGATACAATCGCGGGGATATAGAAAATTGTTATAGACTAAGGGTAACCCGTGAAAATGACGAGACAAAATGAAATTCCTTTGGAAGTAATTCATTACAATGCATAGTGGAACATAAATGTACTTTTCAGGAAATTAAATTCGGTTGTTTTACTTTCAAAATGTCCTTTATTATCAATAAGAGTTTTTCAAAGAGCAACTTTCTATAGGTCTATTTTTCTATTAATTGTGTTGAGGCTTTCGTTATTCAAATCTTGCACGTGTTCTCTTCATATTTGCAAACTGATTTTCACTGACTTGTTTCCTTTTCAGCTCTGACGGCAGTCAGTGCCTTGGGGGTGTTGCTCCTTGTGTCATGTGCCTTTGCGGATAACCGAGCCTGGTACTGGCCATGGTCGACCGCGAAATCGGATGACGTAGACAACTTGCCAGAAGACGCCGGGGCTGGAAATCCGTCGAAGCACGCAGCCGTCCCGTGTGCCCTGAAAGATCCTTCCGACCGGACGTTTCTCCTCATACCTCATCCCAATGACAGAAGCGGGTACTACTCATTTTCCCCGGAGCTGCACAATTGTCCTTTCGGCCTCAAGTACAACGCGGAAAAGCAATTGTGCGATTGGCCAAGAGCGATAAGTGCGCAAGGAGAACAAGAAGAACGAGATGTGGCGGAAAATTCGGAGAATTGCGGCGTGTCCGATCCTCTGTTGGCGGCAGGGTCACTCCTTTTGCCCCATCCATCCGACAAAGAATCTTTCTATGTTCTTGTTCCTAACCTGAAACACTGCGAACAGGGGGAAATTTTCGATGGAAAGAAGCAGAGATGTGTACCTGCTAGTGACTGTTCTTGCCCTGGTGAGTATCAAGTTTTGTCTTTATGATAATTAAATATTATGGATATGGAAGACTGAAATTAAGTTATTAAACTTTTTGCTAATAATTGTTATTTTATTATTAACACAAAGAAGTATGAGGCAAGATATATATATTATATATACTATACTATATATATATATATATATATATATAACGATCATCGAAGACATGTGTTTATCTTGCAGATATTGTATTGTTACATCTAAACACAATTGTTTTGTGGTGTATGTTCTCGTGTTTTACATACATTTTAGATGGTCATTCAGTATTTTGGGTAAGGGTGTATAGCATCAAACAATCTGTTTATGTTTCTTTTGGCTCTGCGTTTCATCTTAGGCACTTCACGTTGTGATTACTCTGCAACCGAGAAGACGCATGCATTAATTTTTAATCCTTATATAAAAGTCAATATTAACGTATCTTACAATTAATGTACCTTACACGTTCTGGAATTTCAAAAGCGATCGGATTTTAAAATACATATTACCATTTAGGTTTCGTATGGATATCATGAGGAATGAAGGCTTGTGATGGATTATATTGGTGAAGGAAATGTAGGGAGGGATCATGGTTTCAGGAAGGGGTGTGGGGAAGTGTAATAATTAGTATTTCTATTTATTGCTTAGAGCAGCTACTTACAAGGGAAGGTCTATTTAGAGAATTGCCTACTACACGAACAATACATGGTCATCTCGTATTAGTTTATTTTTTTATTTATACATTGGATTGAACCATAATCGAGTCGTTGTGATGACATTATTTCGAGAATCTATCAATAAATAATTACATTGAACTGCAATAGTTTTGCAGAACCAGATTATATAGGTGTTTTAATCTAGTTTTGATGTTTTGAATTTTACTCTGCGTACTTAGTCTTTGTGTCGCTTTATGTTTTTTAATCTGTGAATTAAAATAAACACTTTTGTAAAAAAAAGGCTCGTTTCTGACCATGTTTGTTAATCTTATCTGTAAGGCATAAAGTATCACAAATAGAATATTTGCACACTTTATAGTGAATTAAAAAACAATAATATATAAGGTCAATGGGGGTTATTATGATACAGAAAAACAAAATTGTTACCGTATTTTCTATACCCTTTGTAGCAAACATGAAGAATAGTTGAAAATTTGCAGTTTGGTGCTTACGTCATGTACGATGTAAAAAATAACTTAAGACCTACCTCAACTCTTAAAAACAAAAACAAAAGTCGGTATCACGTTAGTCCCAGCTGATGGGATAGTACGATCCACTGAGATGGGTCGCACGATTTACTGCTTGATATCTCTTTGAAGTTAGATCGGGTAACAACGAGCGGACTAAAGTGAGACGTCTTAGGGTCTAGTGTCTCAAGAGAATTTTCCCCTTCTTTTATCTTTTGCTATGTCTAAGTTATAAGATATTGTTTCCGATCAATCTACAAGTTCAAAAAGGATACTTTAAAATAAAGTTAAAAAACATTGTTTAATTTGTTTCTAATATTGTAAATTATCAAAAAAATGTTGTTCATTTATCAAAGTGCAATAACAAGCAAATGACGTATTAAGAAGCGTACAAGAACATAACGTAACAACGAATCATTGAATGTTGCAAGCGTTTGGAAGTGATATTGTCACATCGGTTTGACTGCATACAACACGTGAACCTTGGATCTTCTTTTTACTTTACTGGATTTTATATTATTTTCTGTATTCTGAGAAGAATTTGAATAATTTAATATTGTTTCAATATATTTTTATGCGTTTTGTACTATAAAAACTATTATTGTATAGAAACGTAGGTATTACAATTCCAAGCAATAGATTTTCGAATTCCCGTGGGCAGTCCCGTCCAAGATTGTTAAAACAATACTTCTTTATAGATGTTACTTTCTCTTTGGCTGCGCATTAATTTTTAGCGTACCAAAATAGCTCTGGCACCCGTATCGCATTGACTACATCGGTCGTACCATATTTTCCATCCAAAAATGAGGTTTTGTATGTCATGGCAGGATTAATATTTTTGGAATCGTTTAATGTAGAAAAAAAATATTTTTAAGTGACTACCTATTTTAAACAACATCCTACCACCAAGAACGGGGAAGTGACACTAAAAGTTTCCTATCTCGCAAGAAAAGTATTCGACTGAAAAAATAAGTTATTACAGCTTTGATGTTTTGTCCAAATACAGTAACATTTTGAGTTCCTACTATATGATCATTAGTAATAAATTATATCTTATTTGTATAATATATAATATATAATATATTGTTTATTTTTGGATATCAATAAGTAACAATTATTAAAGTGAAGCACATTAACCCCAATTGTTTAGTGTATCATATTAACCTCGACTGACCCTAATATGTATGTATTTTTCTTCCCTTCGCCAAAATCAACGTTCTGTTGACCGGTATTTGTGTTCATGTGACGTCCATATCTATACTGTTTGGCATTCAGTTAGTTTTGGGTGAACAAGGAAAACATTATTTGAATTATGTTTGTTTTACATATCAGGACACATTAAGAACGATAAAAACGCGATTTTTTAACCAAAATTAAAATTACCTAGGATAACTGTATTACTCCAGCTGATATCTCTAAGTCATGACTATGTTCGAAAAAAGAATGGAAGGATGGACGATAATACGAAAAATGTCCTTTTCTATTGCATGTTCATATTTTTTTAAATTCTTCATAAAGTTTAGATTTTTACAATCTGCAACAAACTTTCAAAAGTTTAGAATTTATATAATTTATTTTTTTAATGTTTCAGACATATAAAATCTACATTTAGTTATTTTCTATGTTTCTGATTTCATTTAGTAAGCATTTTGTGGAATTCATAATAATTTTTTTTTCAATAACATGAGCATAATTCCGAAATTAGCGAAATTACATATTCACACAATTTAACCAATGATAATATTATGATAATCCATTACTTCACATTTCATTTTACATATTTTCAACGTTTTGTCAATGTTTTCATTGCCACCTTCAGGAATACATTTAAGTAACCATGTGCACGCGTGAACATGAACTTTCCCGATGTAAGCGTTAGCTTCTTAGCAGCTGGTTCAGAAGACGAAGTTAAAGAATGCTACTTTTTTCTTCAATACAATTATTGATAATACACTTTAGAAGACCGAGACTTATTATTTATTATTTTATTTAATAGGTAATTGTTACAAAAAAATTAGATTACTTGATCCTATGTGGCTAGACCGAAGGCCTTTAAGCCATTACAATACCTACATCCTTTCGCGTTCTAATCTTTCCATCTGGTATTCATCCCAAGTGGTCTCTCCATCGCATCAAAGCCGCGGAAAAGAGACCATAAGGTACGGCTCAGGAAAAAAAAACCCTGAAGGGGGAAAAACCTGCCGTCAGAAGCCGAGTACATTCTAATCTATCCGACGTTTATTTTAGATATTTTATTTTCTGGCGCGGGCGTCCCGCCGTCTCCTTGCAGTGCTTGGCCTCCTCAGCACCTGAAATCAAACAGCGCCACAGAAGATCGTCCGCACCAACGCCTCTGCCCTTACATTTCCGATCCCCGATTCCCTTCACCCCCTAATGTGCTTATTACTCTGTCAGTTTTATTTTATTTATTATATTGACCTGTTACTTACCAATTGACTCCGACTTACGACTAATTTCTTAACTGTTTACTAAACATAAAATTACTGATTAACTTACTTATTGTTAGCTTTTGACTTATTATTTTCTCTCCAGTCTAGGCTCCGCTCAAGCTAACCAGTGCTGTTTTCCCACTCCCTAATTTCAGTTTCCCTAATGGTCTGAACCTTTCCTAAAAATGTTCCTAATTCTTTCATAAATTTAGATCTTTTGTCACCTAAAATGTTTTGGGCGAGTGTTCCGTTCCTGTTTATAAAGTACTAATTTCCCATTCCCATCCTTTTTCTTCTCCATGTTTTGGTTGCACAGCAAATTAAGAGGATGTGGATCCAGTCTTCCCTATCACCGCAAAGTACACAGATGCCATTACCACTTGCGTCCTTTAGTCTACACTGCATCCACCCCCCCAACCCTGAACCAAGCGTATCCCTCTCTTGCGTCCTTTCCGAGAGTATGTACGTAACTTTCGCAACCCCATAACGGACTCGCATGGATATGAGCTACTAGCGAACGTTTTTCAGCCGTTACTGCCCAGATCTCTTGCCTTTTAATATCCGCAAGTCTATCGGAAATCAGCCGTTCTATCTCACGGGTTCCCCTATTTCCCACCATTTCCGGAGAGATGTCTCCCAACCCTTCGCGTTCAAGTAGCCGTTTAATTTTGTACGCCCAGTAGCGACGGTCGCTTCTTTGCAATTGCACTCTAAATCACCTATGTATAAGTGTGTCACCCTGTTCATCTGCTAATTTAATCCAAAGTTTAATAGGTTTCATTTTAAAATCTCTCCAAATTTCTACACTACCGACCTCTCTTAAGACACCGGCATTTGATGCGCATCTAGAAACTCATAGAATTAATTTGAAATAATCTGTTTCGATGCTTTCTAGTCGATCTATCCTATCCACTCCCCAGATTTCTGCCCCATAGTTCATAGCTGGGGGAACTAGCGATTTGAACATTGTATCGCACACTTTTACCGGCAATTCCGGAACCCTGCGCACTGCGCAAACAATTTCTTTGAACCCAATTATTCCTTTGCTGTGAACCGTCAATATGTGATTATTCCATCCCCCATTCATGGAAAATTTTGCACCAAGATATGTAAATGTTTTGACGCGGTCAATTTCGTCCCTAGCGTAGTACCATTTCTCTTTGCTACCCCAGAAAAACCCGACTTGTTATTAAGATGAAGTTCGATTCGTAGAACAAAATACCGGTTTTTGTTTTCTTGCAAGAGCATATCCAGAAAGTAACTAGGGGCATGTAAAAGTAGATGTGCTTTTTCTGGAAACGATTTCATTACTCTTATTCAAGTTATCTTTAATAATATAGAGAATGTTTAAAAATAAATGTTACAAATTTCTTGGGAATGTGGTAGAGTCGAAGATGATAATTTCTTTAATGATCATGGAATGAGAAATACATCATTGAAATTATTAATATATTCCTCTTATTGTTTGGTAACTTCATGCATTGGTGTTTGGTGGTCACGTTCTCATGCAGTCAGAGCGAGTTCTTTAGCCCGTTAAACACCAAGGAATGACTAGTTACCGTCCAGTCATGGTCAAATTGACATTTGTGAATTCCCTTTATGAAAATCATGCAGCCGAATAAGGGGATGAAAATTGCTCTCAAACAAAATCGACATTCACGATACTCATATGAAGGAGAATAAAAACTGCCGTGAATTCTCAAATAATCAGCCTTCTAGGAAAATGTGTTGCAGAGAGACACTGAGAAACGTGTTTTTTAATGTTTTATTTTGTCATCACCTTCTATTGCATGTATCAGGCTGAAAAAGTTGCAGAGACGGAGACAAATAGTTGAATTTAAAGGAATTTTTGTCAACCAATTTTGGAGCCAAATTCTAATAGAAAAAAAATTGAAATTTATTTGCGAAGTAACAACGTTGGAGTTCTGTCTCAGGTTTTTCCTTTAGAATGTGTCTTAGAATAACATTCTATAACATATTTTCAAACAATGTGGACGATAGTGCAAAATAATTAAAAACAATTTCTCGGTTTAAAAATTTGAAATTCACACCACGCTAAAGTGTGACGGGAGACGACCATTATAGGAAAAAATGACCATTATAGGGAAAAATATTGTGATCTGAATGTGCACCAAAAGCTGAAATCCTTCACCGAAAAAAAAGAATCGTTCGATTATACCAGAAGTAACTAGGGGTAACTAGTATACTCTAACGATTTTTTTCGACTTTACACGACTTTCAGGCCT
The DNA here is from genome assembly GCA_017312745.1 of Gryllus bimaculatus. Lineage (NCBI taxonomy): Eukaryota > Metazoa > Arthropoda > Insecta > Orthoptera > Gryllidae > Gryllus > Gryllus bimaculatus. The sequence goes on along the minus strand of BOPP01000088.1, from coordinate 3,806,823 downwards.
ATGTGCATGTATTGTTTTTACTGGGCAATGTACCAGTGGAATGAACCATTCCAAGGCAGTCAAACAAGCATACAGGTGAGAAAAAAACAAGATGTCTAAACTCATCCACTATTGATTCCAATATTGAGCAACTCTGTTCCCTGATTCTGAATAACCGATGAGTGACTTCTGGTAAAGTGGTAAACCATATGCACGTGCAAACATGAGCTTCCGCGATGTAAGCGTAAGCTTCTCAGCCAACGACGCATGCTATTAAGGTTCTGCCAATGAGAACGCCGAGATAGATTGTCGAATGACATTCTTTTGTTGCAAGACAACGGGAATCCACATACCACCGTCAAAGCCCGTCAAAATCTCTTATTCAAAGTGTCAGAGTATTCTAAATACTGTTTCGATCTCGTCACATCTATTTTCGTATCAGTTTGGCCCATTTACGATGATTAAAGTGGCAGAGAATTCTTTTTCTGAGGTTATCAGAAAGCTGGTGCTGTGCAGGGCTAAGTACGTTGAAAAGCGTTGTGTGTACGTTGAACAGAGATATTATTGTAAATTTTGTATTAATCTTCTAATAAATTCGCAACATTGAAGGAAGATACTTACGACTTACTCGGGTATTTCGTCATATAATGGGATGTGGATATTTGTTCATAGATTCTGAGAACATGAGACATATTCTCCTAAGACACAAACGGTAATGCAAGTATAGTGAGCCTACGCCCGACATTAAACACTTATTTGATCATAAAATCAATTAATAAAGTAACTGAATATCCATTTTATTTTCATATTGAATACATATTTATTGTAGTATTGTGATGACAGATACTTCATAACATGTTCTGAAAATCGGAAAACAAGTGTTAGTTAAATAAATGACATTTGTTTCTTTTAAACGAAAGGAAACTTAATCATCAGTTTTTATATAGTTTCAATTTGTTTGATTTATTTCGTCAAAAGACAATAAAACCTGTGACATGAGGGGAATAAGTTTAATCTGTGTATTGTGTAATATGTTTTCTTGAGCTCCGGAATCCCTACATCATCATTAACTACACATCGTTGAATGATGAACAATCATATCAAGAAAGCGGGGGTTAATAACATATGAAAGCTAGAAATGTTCGCTCCCGGATAATAAAAAATAGTTTCAGCGCTAAACGAACAAAATATTTGATTTCATAGTATTACTAACAGATTTGCAAACTACGCATTCGACTTTACTTCTACCACGAATACCCAATGCAGAGCTCAACAAAACGTGTGAATAATGAAGCTACAATTATGTTCAGAAACAAAAAATTGGCTATCTCAGCATTTGCTCAGTTGATCAAGAAAAACTTAAGAAAAAAAGAATCGAAATGGGGGTCACTGACACCGAAGCTGAAGTACAATACTTATTAGCATATTTATTATTTTAGAATACAAATATTCAATACTGCAATATACGTTAATGTTAAAATTGGTTTCGTAATTTTTTTCTGAATGTGCATTTCCAGCCCAAAACTCATTTTTCTTTCCAGTCTTTCGAAGTAATTTTTCCTGGTTGATTCTTCATTGATGTTCATTCCTCTTTTTTTCTGAGAAGTCGATTGTTGGACTCAATGTGATTCTCCTATAAACAGTTCAAAATAATCATATCGCTGTGATCGGAACAATGCCTGCGGAATTTTTTTACTCCCGAATTCATAAATTCATTTTGTTACGCAGAGAAACATAAAGTATTATTGTTAAGTCAACTAATAATGTATAAATGTTCGTCTAGAAATGTAGATTCTTACCATGTGTTAAAAATATGTACACTATTAAAATTGATTATTTGGAAAAAACTGTTTTCGGCTCTAAACACATGTAACATTTTAAATGTTTAGTTTCACAAGTTGATCTTTCTTTTGCGTAAAAATTTAGAGTTTTTAGAATGTTTTGAACCAACAAACTCGAAAATCCAAGATTCCGTATTTTGAGAATTAAGGTTTTAAAAAATTCACTTTTGAATTCGGGAGTAAAAAATAGTGGTACATAATGCAAACTATACAAGCTTTAATGCCCACAACCTTTTCTCTGTACTATGCACTTTTAAGAGAATCATGTTATTTTAATATTAGAAGGGATTTTCGTGAGAAGCTTAAACTTTTGTGATGTTCGTTCAAATTGCTCATACATTTTGCTAATTTCGGTATATATAAAAACAAGGTCAAAAGTCAAACATATGCACTTAATATGATGCTTCCAGATCTTTTTACATCGCAATGAACAAGTCCAACAATTTTTAGACCAAACGGAAGGGGTCGTGCTTTTCCCCCGATTGGACGTGGAATTATTCTTATTCTACATCAGTTTATGAACTAAGGGCAAGGGCAGTACGGAGAAGGATAAATTTAACTTTTCTGATGACAACACTAATATTAGTGAAATATGAAACATTAAAATTTTGTCAGATAGGGTACAAAAATATGTTTCGTGCATCAAATATGGACAAGCCATGGTATCACTTTCTGTGAAAAAAACATGTTTTAGGATGTAAATTGCTGGTTTAGCATATAAACTATTGTTTACCAACTGTGACAAACATGTAAAATTTTACAATTCATCATCAAATTGCTATGGTAACAGTGGCAACGCTAAACTACGAAATTAACATTACATTATTGTACCCTGTAGGTGCCATTCAAGGTGCTATAAAACCCTAAGTTTGGTGCAGGAATGCATTTTAAATCTTTGATCTATATTTCCTGTAATTTGAAATTTTCTGTATATGAGTTACCCTCTCACAGGTGTAGGTTATTGCTATTTGATCCATGCTATTAATGCCACTTTTCGTGCCATTACATCATTAAATAATGTCACTTTTCTTTTTATCAATAGTGTCAACTTATAAAGGGCAAATACAATTAGTGTTGCTATCCTTTACCGCATTATTTATACCGGCTACACAACATTGCAATACTACTTGAACTTGTAAAATTGTTTCCAACCAGCAAACAACCTTTTTTCGCCTTGGTTTCTCAACTCAAGTTGATAGGTTTAGCAAGCCATTTCCGTTACTCTCACACCACCAGACTAACGACATTCCCGACTTTTAAAGAAGAATTGGACAATTGCAATTTTCACAAATTAAGACATCATTGACATTATTTCAAGATCCTATTTTTAAGTACTAATTTCATTCAGACAAAAATCTCTATCATCAATATTATAATCGTGGGAATGGAAAATTAAACTTTTGCAATTTTCGAAAAAAGGAGAGCTTAACGCAAACGGGATATGAAAATATTTATAAGCCTACACAGATCGTACATACTGGAGAAAACAAATTAAAGAAACAAAATCGTGCCTTAATTCACAAAATATTTTAGTGATATTTATTTCACGAAAATTTCACGTTTATTAATGTAATATGTATATAATGTGCGTGTATTTTGCCACAACAGCTCTTTACGAGCTACCAGCAGCGTTTCGGCCTTGCGACCATGGGTTAAGAGGCACGTGTGGTTGACACATAGACATCCCTACGATGTATTCTGATATTCTCAACCTGAAAAGCGCGTAATGAACTTTTGCCCCGACGACGAAATATGATCTGCGCCAATTTTGAGCGTACCTGGCTCTTTACGAGAAAAAATCCAAGACTTTTGAGTCATGTTTGCGAAAGATTTGAAATTGTGTTTCATTTGCAGGATTTTCTGAAAAAAGTACAACGATTATATTTTTTACATTACAACATTTAGTTGCAATCCTTTGGAACTATAATTATTAACGTTAAACACGAAATAATTACCAAAAACTAACGAAAACGTTAAAAGAATTAAATAAGCATTGAAGAACTCATACAATATTGTTAAAATCATCTTCGTTTGCTAATTGTTTTGAAATTTAGTTATTTTCAACTGCAAATGAAATGGATGATTGGTAATCAAATTAATGCTTATGGGAATCCTGCACATTACAGGGTTTCAAAACTAAAGCCTGGTGATCCAAATTGGAAATTTCATTCCCTTAAAAAAAATTCTATGCATTTACAATGCCCACTGTGTTTGAGGATATCTCCTTTGAAAAAGGCTCTTCAAATTCGCAAAGAATCTGTCTGGTAACTCAATTTCCCTAACATAACATGCACTGGTGTTCCCCAGCTTTTTATGCAAATTGAAAGAAATTTAATGATAGAGGGGTGAACCTCTATCAGGCCCCTGCGGCGATGGTGTAACGGTTAGCGTAGCGGACTGTTGTACTCAAGTTCGCGGGATCAAACCTGATCGAAGCCGTGGATTTTTTAAGGGCGAAAAACTCCTTCCTACGCCTTTCTTCGGAGGGGAAGTAAAGCCGGCTGCCCCATGTTTGTAGATTTACTTGCATGTAAAAGATCCTCAAGCCTAAATGACGCCTATGGGCTAAATTCAAATCGCCAGTTTCTCGCCCGCGGAGGAGCGTAGCGAAATTTGCGTGGTCAGACGGAAGAGCGTGCCTGATGGCCCGAGTCTCGCCACGTAAAATAAGGCAAATTCAATTCAACCTTGTAGAGTTGAAGATTTCGCTGCAACCAAAAAATGCGGAATGGAATCAAGTGCCTTTTGGAAATCATTCCAGCCCACTGAAAAAGTATGTTTTCTTTTTTACATGCTTGAATACAATATTATCTATTGTCATTAATTCTCTGCATTCTCAAGATCCTTTCCTACAACCAACCAGTTCTGGCAAAAGCAGCCCATTTTCTTTTAGATGCTCGTCACATTTAGTGGTAATAATGAAAGTTAGAACTTTATAAACTGTAGGTAAACATACAATAGGTCTATAAATCTCGAGCCAAGACGCATTTTCACTTTTCGGTAACATGAATGTTACGCCTAAGGTTCAAAATTCTGGCAGCCTAGATGTTACTTGCAAAGTGTTTTGAAATTGAATCGCCAATATACCGTGAGTGCAAGTCAGATATTTCCACCGAAATTATGTATTCAATCTTCTCCTAGAGCTGTCCAATTGTGGATTCTCTTTAGGTCTTCTGTTGAAATCACAACTCCATTTATTTCCGAGATATTCGGCCGGTTGAATAAAGCTTTCCTTATGGGTTCCATAGCTATGGGTTCAATAAAATTTGTAGGTTACATAGACCGTGCACCGTTGCATAAAGCAAATTTAGGGAATCTATAACTATAGATTCTATAAGAACTTCGAGATGCAACCAATAGATAGCGACACAGTCGATATTTGAACACTACTTATTCCTTACAGCGTTTTGCACGTTCTAAACACGCGTTGCGTTTACTTGATGTGTTTTTGGTTGTGTTTCTTAACGCGATCTCAAGAGCAATTTCGTTTCATTTCATTATTTTCATTCTAGTTTATTTTTTGTTTAATTCTTATAGTATTGTAAATACAGTTACTTCTTTATTTTAGCCATTGCCTTGTTGTATTTAAATAAATTAATTTACCTTCCATTCGTAAATTTAAATATTAACTTTTGCTGATACAATTAATAAATTATAATTATTAATGAACTAATCAAATCCCTTTGAAATACAAAGTAATAATTAATTTGCTATCTAAACAATTACGTAATACGTATAATTACAAGTAGAGCCAGCCGTTAAGGCATTTAATTTGGCAAATATAGGCAGCCAATAATGCACCAAAATATGTCATGAGTTTAAAGAAAAATAATTAGAGGATAATCATTTAAATCATTCGAATTTTATTTGTAATAATGATATTAATACCAACACTTACAAGCAAACGTTTTCATCATTGGTTCATCAATAAATATTGTAATCTTCATTTGTTATCTATTTATTGGAAAGAAATGGTTTCACAACTGAAATTTGTTCTTTATGACAAGCCAAGTTTCAGTATTATGATTGCAAATTAAATTCACTGATGATTCTACGAAGGGTTAAGCGTGGGCTGAACTATTGTTTTAGGAATCTTTGAATTTTAGCATAATTTAAAAAAAAACTATTGTTTACATTCATTGCACTTGTTTATTCACCAGTAGAATACACAACCTGACCTTATTCTATCATGTACGAAGGTGTCTGTCCTCAAAAGGGGTTGAATGCCACACGTAAGCATTGGATGGAAGTTGTTTGATATTGGTGCTTGGTGAATAAGAATTGAAAAAAGGAAGAAGCATTAATATTATAGCAAACGTTAACATATTTTCGTATCCTTATTTAATCCTTTTTGTCACAATACATGGAAAAATAATGTATGAATATAGAATTCACTGATATTCGACACACATAAATACACCTAAAACGCACATAACACACCAAATAAAATTCGTAAAAGTCACCAAAGCACAACACGACACAAACGTCAGGTACCGCGAATAACCTCAAACAAACAGCTGTATTAGTGCGCAGAGTTGGTATTTTGTTGTATCCATAAGCATTTGTAGACCCGTTTCAAAACCTATGTTATAGACAGCCTTATAGGTTCCATAAGTCTTATTGGTTGGTCTACAAACACGTTTTGCCGCTATGGACTATTTTATAGAACCAATAAGCTTATGGATTCCATATCCAACGTTTATGCAACCGGCTCATTGGGACTTGCTTCATCAGGATCTTCATCGTGATATGCTTCATCAAAATGCTGCTGTGGGGTGGACCAAATCTGAGACCAAATGTTCGTCATTGCAAAAGCACTTGGGAGGTTTATGTCATTGTCATTTGTACCTCTAGATATCCATAGTAGTCTCTAGATATCCATAAACGACTTTTCTTTGTTAGAGAATAGGGAATTTTCTTTTTTGCGCCGCGCGGATTTATTATACCTTCTTATTCCTGGCCTAGAGCTAGTATTCTTTGTCTTAATCTCTCATCTTCAACCTTGAGTCTACTTTCCAGGGGATCTGTGTTCGTTTTATCTTCAGTAATTTGAGAATTGAGCGAATAGTTGCGTGAATTTTCTTTAAAATCCCTCCTTTGTCTCTGAAATACTCAGCATTATGCGATATCTGAAATACTCAGCATTATGCGATATCTGGTCTAGCTTGGGCAATTTGATTTTCGATTTTTTAACCATGCCGGTGGCTTATGCCTTTGATAAGGCTTGGTATCGAGAGAAGTACCATTTATAGCCCGCACTTTGTAACCTAGGTGTTGACAGGTAGCAATTACAGCACAGTGAACTAATCAGATTGCATCTTCAAGAGAAGAAGCGTCTGAGATGTTTGGAGCAATAATTTGGTTCATATTGACAACAATTTCGTAGACATTAGCGCTGCATTTCAGGTTTGTAATCTTGGGATCTTGGATACAATGATATTACATTATTATTATTATTATTATTATTATTATTATTATTATTTTGTTTATTCTCAAATTTTTTTGGTTTCACATGGATACCACACAGATACAATATCAGAGCATGGTAACACAGACATATTTAGAATACTACAAAACAAATTTGCATTCTAACACATAAACATAAAATAACTGTTTTCAGATTGTAAACATAGAATAATAGTTTTCAAATGCAAATAACAAATACAATTTCAAGAATGAGCTTTCAAAACCCAAGCATGTTCTCCATTAATCACCTGACTAGTGAGCAGGTGCTGATTATAAACAGACTTCTGGAGGCCCGATGAAATGCTCTTCTCCAAGGAGAGTTCTTCCAGCGATCTACACAGAGTTTTGGTATCACGCCAGTTGCTGAGAGTACAATTGGGATAGTTTTCACTTCTGACACTCGCCATTGTTCTTTACGGCAATACTAGTTCTCTGTATTTGTCGATTTTAGTCTGGTATTGTCATCAGTTGCTGGTATAACGAGTGCAACATCAATAAACCAAACTTTCTTTGCAGATTTGTCCCAAAGAGTAATATAGTCTGTTTGTGCTGAATTGTCCTGTCTGTCAGAATACTGCGGTCCCAGTATAACTTATGTGTCTCATTTTCAGTACCGCTTCTGGATGATACTGGTAGTATGGTGCATCCACTTTCTGAGTTAGAATGTGCTTTTTAGCTAGTTTGGATGTGGCTCACTTGATCGTGTCTCACTTTATAGTCAGTGGGAGCTAGACAGCTACAGCCTGATATATAATGCTGAATGGTTTCCATCATCTCGACCACACATGCGACATTCATCAGTTATTACCCTGGGTCTTTGAATATATTTTTAGGTAATTCTTTGTGGGAATCACCTTGATCTTGTATTGCTACATGAAACCTTCGCTCTCAGGGTACAAATATCCTACACTGAGCCATTTGTACGACATGTCTTGGTCGACATTTGATTGGCTACTGCAGCAGGATATGCACCGTGGAGTGCTTTCTGTTTCCAGGAATCGATCTCTTGCTTGCAAAGAGAGCTGATGAACTTGCATATCTTGTTTTAGATTGTGGGCGTGTAATTGTCATCTGCCTGCACCAAGTACCTTGCGGGAGTAGAGAAGTGCCTGCCTTTTCTACAAAATACTTCCTCATGGCTATTATCTGTTTGGCATGGAGATTCGTGAACTTCACAAACCACGCTCTCCCATTTGTCGAGGCAGTGTGACCCTCTGTATCGCACCTTTTAGGATGGTGACAACCGAAGCGTGTCATTTGAACTCTTACACGTCTCTCCAATCCTCTAGGTCGGTTGGTGACCATTTAAGAACCCATCGAGAAGGTGATAATGGGTATAGCATACGAGTTAATGGCAGGTCGTGAGGTTTCGGGAGTTGAGGGAAGTTTTTAACACTGACTTGAGTCGGTTGATAAGCTCTGTTTTTAAGTATCCCCTTCAGCTCATGATGTGCAACATATTTCCTTGCTGAATCCCAAGGTATTTGTTATTATTTATATTATTATTATTACTATTATTATTATTATTATTATTATTATTATTATTATTATTATTATTATTATTATTATTAACATAATTGCTGTCATAAGTAAATATTTTAAAACATTATTCCGTTGCAGAAACATTTTGTAATCATTTAGCACACGCAAAAATGATTAATATAAAGTATGCTAAGCCACTATTTTCTGTAATATTCAAAGTATTAGTTACTATCTCACCCTCATAATTGATTGAATAGCGTAGCGAAGTAGGCTCGACTCGGGCATGATACCTAAAAAAAAATCAAAATATGCACTACAGCAAAATATTTCTTTCAATACCGGTTTTTTTTACAAACGAATCTTCGCATTTACCCGCCTGTCGCCTTGAATTCCGTTTTTCTTTGGCATGGTTGACATAACCCTTTAATTAAAAACACTCCTTTCTGTAATGCCTTATCATCTTGCAATTTTATGGCTACAAACCCTGGCATAGACATACTTATCAATAGGGTATAAAACGAATATCTCATTTTTAATAGAAATGTGGTTTACTATGTTTTTGCACAATGGGATTCAATTATAGAAATGTGGTCACCATGGTTGGTAAAACGGAAACATCATAGAAATATCAATTCTAAGGCGCGTAGACATAGATTCAATTCAATTATAAGGCGCGTAGACTTGACTGTCATCCAAGGTTATGTGTGTTTGTCTACGGGTTTAAATTTGCTCTCCAACTAAAAAACATCTATTTTGATAACTGATTTTACATAGAATTCACAACATAAACATTAACGATATTTTTAAATATACCGCTGGGAAGCTACTGTCATAGTCCACAGAAACAGAAAAAAAGAAGAATGATAGCCCTTTTTAAATATTCAACTTCTAAAAAAATTATTATATAAATATTTAAAAACAATTCAGTCTGTATCATTTATGAATGGCATAAAGGCGCAATTAAATTCCAGTATTTTTTTCAGGAGACAGCAGTGAGGAGATTGACAGCAACGATAATTCCAACGACAGTGATGACAGCAGCATAGACACTTCAAGTAACAATGACAGCAGCATTAGCAACGACAGTAATGACACCAGTAATGAAAGTGAAGGAAGTAGCAATTCTAGTGACAACAGTAGTAGTGCAAGCAGTGACCCAGACAGTGATAACACCAGCGACAACAATAGTAACGATGACGGCAACAGCTCAAGCAGTGATAGCAACAACAGCAGCAGCGACAGCATTGAAAGCAATAGCAGTGAAAACAGCGACAGTAGCGACAGCGGCATTAGCAGTGACAGCAGCAGCGACAGCAACGATAGTAGTGACAGCAGCAGAAGCAGTGACAGCAACAGTAGCAGCGACAGCAGTGATAGCAGTGACAGCAGCGATAGCAGCAGCAGCGACATCAGTAGTAGCAGCGACAGCAGTGATCGTAGCGATAGCAGTGACAGCAGTGACATCAATGGCAGCAGCATTAGCAATGACAGCAGCAGTACCAGTGACAGCAGCAGTGGCAGCGACAGCAGTGATAGCAGTGACAGCAGCGATAGCAGCAGCAGCGACATCAGTAGCAGCGACAGCAGCAATGGTAGTGACAGCAGTGAAAGCAGTAGTAGCAGCGACAATAGCAGTAGCAGCGACAGCAGTGATAGCAGTGACAGCAGCGACAGTAGTGACAGTAGCAGTGACAGCAGCAGTGGCAGCGACAGCAGTGATAGCAGTGAGAGCAGCGATAACAGCAGCAGCGATATCAGTAGTAGCAGCGACAGCAGCAGTGGCAGCGACAGCAGCAGTATCAGTGATAGCAGCAGCAGCAGCGACAGCAGCAGCGATAGCAGTAACAGTGACAGCAGCAATGGCGGAAGCAGTGATGGCAGCAATGAAACCGGTTCAAGTGGAAGTGATGAAGACAGCATTAGCGAAGACAACAGTAGTAATAGCAGCTCCAGCGAAACAAATACAGGAGAAGACAGCGACAGTTCTGCTGTATCAAGTGATATATCAGAGAGTGAAAATAGCAATGAAAACAATGTGAGTTCTGGGTCTGACGACAGCAGTACTAGTAGTGGAAGTGAAGCTGTTGGTTCTGACAACGGTTCGAGAAGCAGTTCATCGAGCGAATCTGATAACAGTGGAAGCAGTGGAAGTGGAAGCGTTGGTTCTGGTAGCGGTTCCGGAGAAGCAGCTCCCTTTTTCATCGAGCCGGATCTGACAAAACGAGTGAAAGCAATGAGCGAGGCTATTAGTTCGGGAAGCGCTCCGGAAGAGCAGTTCATCAGCTGAATCTGATAACAGTGGAAGCAGTGGAAGTGGAAGCGTTGGTTCCTGGTACGGCGGTCCGAAAGTCACTGAGCGAATCTGACGAAACCCGAGAAGTCAAATGAAGCGAGGCATTAGTTCGGGAAGCAGCTTCCGGAAGCAGCAGTTCATAAGCGAATCTGATAACAGTGAAGCAGTGGAATGGAGACGTTGGTTCTGGTAGCGGTTCGGAAGCAGCTCTCGAGCGATCTGACGAAACGATGAAAGCAATGAAGCAGGAGGCATTAGTCCGGAAGCAGCTCCGGAAGCAGCAGTTCTCAAGCGAATCGATAAACAGTGAACGTGGAAGTGGAGCGTTGGTTCTGGTAAGCGTTCCGGAAGCAAGCCCTGGCGGAATCTGACGAAACCGATGAAAGAATGAAGCAGCTTTAGTTCGGAAGCAGCTCGGAAGCGCATTATCAAGCGAATCTGATACAGTTGGAAGCAGTGAGTGAAGGTTGTTCTGGTGCGGTTCCGAAGCAGCTCTCGCGGTCGTAGCGATTACGAAACCGATGAAAGCAATGAAGCGGGCATTAGTTCGGGAAGCAGTCCGGAAGCAAGCAGTTCATCAAGGAATCTGATAACAGTGGAAGCAGTCGAAGTGGAAGCGTTGGTTCTGGAGCGTTCGGAAGCGCTCATCGAGCTGGATCTGACAAACCTGAAAGCAATGGAAGCGGAGCATAGTTCGGGAAGCAGCTCCGGAAGCAGGCAGTTCATCAGCGAATTGAAACAGTGGAGCAGTGAAAGTGGAAGCGTTTGGTTCTGGTAGCGGTTCGGAGCAGTCATCGAGCGGATCTGACGACAACCGATGAAACGCAATGGAAGCGGAGGCATTAGTTGGGAAGAGTCCGAAGCAGCAGTTCATCAAGCGAATCTGATAACAGTGGAAGCGTGGAAGTGGAAGCTTGGTTCTGGTAGCGTTCCGGAAGCAGCTCATCGACGGATCTGACGAAACCATGAAAGCAATGGACGGAGGCATTAGTTCGGAAGCAGCTCCGGAAGCAGCAGTTCATCAACGAATCTGATAAACAGTGGATACAGTGAGTGGAAGCGTTGTTCTGGTAGCGGTTCCGGAAGCGCTCATCGGCGGATCTGACGCACCGATGAAAGCAAGGAAGCGCGAGGCATTAGTTCGGGAAGCAGCTCGGAGCAGCAGTTCACAAGGATCTGATACAGTTGAAGCAGTGAGTGGAAGCGTTGTTCTGGTAGCGGTTCGGAAGCACGCTCTCGAGCGATCTGACGAAAACGATGAAAGCAATGAAGCGGAGGGCATTAGTTCGGGAAGCACTCCGGAAGCAGCAGTGTCACCAAGCGAATCTAGCTAACAGTGGAAGCAGTGCGAATGTGAAGCTTGTTCTTGGTAAGCGGTTCCGAAGCAGCTCCTCGAAGGGATCTGAGAAACCGATGAAAGCAATGGAACGGAGCATTAGTTCGGAAGCGCTCGGAAGCAGCAGTTCATCAGCGCATCTGATAACAGTGGAAGCAGTGGAAGTGGAAGCGTTGGTTCGGTGCGTTCGGAAGCAGCTTCATCAGCGGATCTGACGAACACCGATGAAAGCAATGGAAGGGAGGCATAGTTCGGGAAAGGCAGCTCCGGAAGAGCAGTCATCAACGAATCTGATAACAGTGAAGCAGTGGAAGTGAAGCGTTGGTTCTGGTAGCGGTTCCGCGAAGCAGCTCTCGACGGGATTGACGAACCGATGAAAAGCAATGAAGCGGAGGCATTATTTCGGAAAGCGCTCCGGAACGCAGTTCTTCAACGAATCTGATAAGTGGAAGCAGTGGAAGTGGAAGCGTTGTGGTTCTGGTAGCGGTTCCGGAAGCAGCTCCTCGAGCGATCTGAGCGAAACGATGAAAGCAATGGGAAGCGGAGGCACTTAGTTCGCGAAGCGGCTCGGAAGCACAGTTCACAAGCGAATCTGATAACAGTGAAGGCAAGTGGAAGTGGAAGCGTTGGTTCTGGTAGGGTTCGGAGCAGTCCTCGAGCGGATCTGACGAAACACGATAAAGGCAATGAGAGCGAGCATTAGTTTCGGGAAGCAGGTCCATCCGGAAGCAGCGTTCATCAAGCCGAATCTGATACAGTGAAGCAGTGGAAGTGGAAGCGTTGGTTCTGGTACGGTTTCGGAAGCAGCTCACTCGAGCGGATCTGACGGAAACCCGAATGAAAAGGCAAAATTGGGAAGCGGAAAGGGCATTTTAGTTTCGGAAGCAAGCTCCGGAGCAGCAGTTCATGCAAGCGAATCTGATAACATTGAGAGCAGTGAAGTGGAGCGTTGGTTTGGGTTAGCGTTCCGGAAGCAGCTCATCGAGCGGATCTGACAACCGATGAAAGCATGGAAGCGAGCATAGTTCGGAACAGCTCCGGAAGCAACCGTTCATCAAGCAATCTGATAACAGTGGAAGCAGTGAAGTGGAAGCGTGGGTTTGGTAGCGGTTCCCGGAAGCAGCTCCTCGAGCGGATTTGACGAAACCGATGAAAGGCAATGGAGCGGAGCATTAGGTTCGAAGCAGCTCCGGAAGCAGCAGTCATCAAGCGAATCTGTAACAGTGGAGCAGTGAGTGAAGCGTTGGTTCTGTAGCGGGTTCGGAAGAAGCTCATCGAGCGGATCTGACGAAACCGATGAAAGCAATGAGCGAGCATTAGTTCGGGAAGCACTCCGGAAGCAGCAGTTCATCAAAGCGAATTTGATAACAGTGGAAGCAGGAAGTGGAAGCGTTGTTCTGGTTAGCCGGTTCCGGAAGCAGCTCCTCGAGCGATCGGACGAAACCGATGAAAGCAATGGAAGCGGAGGCAATTAGTCGGGAAGCAGCTCCGGAAAGCTAGCACAAGTTCATCACGAAATCTATAACAGTGAAGCAGGGAAGTGGAGCGTTGGTTCTTGTTAGCGTTCCGAAGAAGCTCATCGAGCGGATCGGACGAAAAACCGGATTGAAAGCAATGGAACGAGCATGTGTTCGGAAAGCAGCTCCGGATAGCAGCACGTCATCAAGCGATCTGAAACAGCGAAAGCAGTGGGAATGAAGCGTTGGTGTTGTAGCGGTTCCCGGGCAGCCATTCGAGGCGGGACTCTGACGAAACCGTAAAGCAATGGAAGCGAGCATTACGTTTCGGCAAGCGGCTCCGGATGCAGCAGTCATCAAGCGAATCTGATAAACCAGTGAAGCAGCTGTGGAAGTTGGAAGCGGTTTGGTTCTGGTAGCGGGTTCCCGGAAGCAGCTTCCTCGAGCGAATCTGACGAACCGATGAAAGCAAATGGAAGGGACGGCATTAATTCGGATAGCCGGTTCCGGAAGCAGCAGTTCGTCAAAGCGAATCTGATGAACATGGAAGTCAGTGAAGTAGGAAGCTTTAGTTCTAGTAGCGGTTCCGTAACAAGACTCACATCCGAAAGTCGGAATCGACGAAACCGATTGAAAGCTTGGAAGCGGAGGCATTTAGTTCGGGGTAGCAGCTCCGGAAGCAGCCAGTCATCAAGCGAATCTTGATAACATGGAAGCAGTGGAAGTGAAGCCGTTTTGGTTTCTGTTGGTAGCCCGTTCCCGGAAGAGCCTTCATCCGAGGCCGGACCTTTGATGAAACCAGGTGAAAAGCGAGGGAAAAGGGTTGGGAGTGTGCCGGAAGCAAGCGCCGAAGCCAGCGCGAGGGCCCCGTCCGGAGGGAAAGGGTCCACCACTGGGGGGAGCCGTACTTTAAGGTATCTAAAGGGGAGCTCCAGACTTCTCCCGTGATGGATTTTGCAGTAACGGTGCCTGGAAGGAGGAAAGTTGTTGCCGTACAGTGGACTGGAAAGCGAAAGTGCGTGGCAGTCAATGATGCGTATGTCGTGCTAGTACAGTTGGCCGACGGATACCGCTGGCTATCCTTCAAATATTTGATCGCCGCGACATGTTTTAATGCCAGACACGTATACTAGAGCAGAGTGGGGCAGACCAGTGCCCAGCCCATGACTTGAAAAGCGATTAGGGCTCGGTACACGTAAAACAAGACTCAGGAAATGAGTGCAGCTGAACGAGGCGCGCTAGGTCGGATGAAAATTCCAGGGGAAAAGAGCAAACCGACCATTGTCGGGAGCGGAAGTTTGGTGTTGCGGGGAAATCGAAAACATGTTTGTGCACTCAGCGTAGGCGCCACTCCCAGCCAGGTGACATGGCAGAAGGGCCAGAAGGGCAGCTCGACAGCAATGGTGGAAGTCCTTAGGTTCCTAAACCAGTCGTCTTCGTGGGTGTGCTTTAGATAGGGTATGGCCATTTGACTTGCACAAAGGCGAGATTCCCTTGGGCCGAGACGTGTCTCAGCCGAAGGGCCGGTCATTCCCAGGGGACCGACCTTGCGGTGACCCGACCATTAATGGTGTGCCCGGATAGCCCGGTGACATTTTCCATCAATATTTAGCGGTTTTACTCCACATTATCTTATTTCCTCTACAAGAAGTTTTGATGCGTACTTTCATCCCTCCCTGTGAACATAGCAGCCAGTTCCATTTTCCCATGATCGGGAAGAAAGTTTTAGTGATTCATAAGCAAAGGGTACAGGAGATGGTAAGGTGGTTAAGAGAGCTGTTTGATATCTGGCGCGTTAATAGGAGAATCGACAGAGCTTCAAGGTTAACAAATAGGCTTGGATCTAGTCACCAAAGCCTTGTCATTGTTAATTGCATGGTGTGGAATAGCCAATTTCTAACGAAAATAGGGATCATACGTACAGAGACTTGGAATCAGGAAAGCGGACTAGCATTACTGGCCCGGCACTGCTTCAGTAAAATAGATAAATCCACATACAGAATTTAGCAGTCGCCCCCAGCCCCTGGTTTGATTCTCACTGGTGAGAGGTCCCTATCTGAAATATCTGACAAAAACCGTGAAAGAGCTGAACTTTATAGCTTTCGGGTTTCACATTAGCGATTCGTTACGGGCGAGCTCTGGAAGCAGCGAATGCTAACAGCTATGAGCGCGGACGAAATTCGTGAGGGAGGGAAGGCCCACATTATGGTAGTGACCCGCTGCTGAACCCGGCCAAGCAACCGAGGAGCTATCGCTATTGTGTAGCAGTTTCTCAGAACGAGAAACAGAAACAGGCTACAAACTTTCCATCAGCGGGTTTCGTTGTGGTGAGAGAGCTTTTATGACAGCCCAGGTTGAAGCCAGCCAAAGGCCCACAAAGGGAATTGTGTAAATTGGAACCTTGTGATCCACTTCCAACACTCCAAAGGGTAAGCGTCGGTACGTCGATAACGCCGTTGTACAGAACCAGCAACCCTATGTCTAGAGGGAGCCGGAAGCGCATTTGGAGTGGAGACAGCGCAATTACGCCGCAGCGAGAAAAAGACCCGAGAGACCAGACCAGACCTTCTCAGCGGATCGGTTGGGTAAAAAGGCAAAGAGCGCTCCATGTCGACAAGCAAGATCGGTGGTGCGACTTTGTATAGTCGGCACAGACAGGGATCTGGTACAGAGTATTATTTGCAGCGAATTACGCCAGGGCGCAACGCTCTATGCCCAGCCCTGCTAGGTTCTGGAGGAAAAGTAGGCCCAAAGATGACCAAGCAGGGAAAGCTGTCTTGTCAAGAGGCGAAGCCGAGACTTGAATCCTGTCATAACGTAAGTGCCACTTGGCAACTCTAAGGAGGCAAGCCAAGCCTCCTTTCCCAAGCCGGCATCTGGGGGAAAGACCTCAATTGTAGGATATTATAGCAGAATAGTATCAATAACCTTAAGAGCAATGCGCTGAGTAAGCCCTCTGAGAAGCCGCTGTGTGTTGAGCGTATGTTATAAAGGAAGGCACAGCCACCAGATAGCCCCAGCAAGCCTCTGACTCTAGTTTGTGTGACCTGGTCAGTATGATACTTCTCGGCCCTCACTGGATCTTCAAATAATGTAGTAAACCCGGAAGCACCCGAAGGTTTTAAAGCTACAACGATTACATCGCCCAACAAATCTTGTTAATCTTTCAGTTGTGTCCAGGCTACAGAATCTCAAGGCAAAGCTCTTCCCGAGTCGGTACTTCGGATAGGCCCAGGTGATCAGCCAAATTTGGACAAAAGCGAAGCCGGGCCAAGCATGTGCAGACTTCCAGTGGCAGAACTTAACGAAAGTGGAAATGGCAGCTCCTCCTGAGCCGCCATAAGTCGCGGACACTAGGGCATGCTTGAAGACCGAGGTGATAGCTACATGAGAAGACCGTTCAGCATGAAAGTCAGGGAATTAGGCGAGCCTCAGGCACCTGGCCCAGCTTCAGATTCGCCAAGCCAGGGATACATGAAGCTGCTCTCTGTAGCAACAGTTAGTGACAGCCCAATGAAGCGGCCACCCAGCCAGTCTTTCTGCGGATTCCTTGTGTTTGAGCACCCTATGTCTTCCCAGGGAAGCCCGTCAAGCTTCGATACCCCTAAGCCTGTGATGTAACGTTCATAGGGAAAAAGAGGCTCAATTTTACTTTTGACCCTAGCAAGGAGCCTCCCGTAAAACTGGTGGGGAATTTCCTCATTCTGCATAAGCGGAGGAGTCTGGGCCAGCTCAGAAGCCTGAACTGGTCAAGCCTGCTTCCCCCAGTGATTCCTCAAAAGAGACATTGACTGTCCCAAGCCCAAATGCGTCCAGACCCCGGAAAGGTAGGGAATCCTTCGGGAAGCTCCAGAGAAATAGCCAGGCCCAAGAACCACAACCAAGAACAGATGCCTTGCAGGGGAAAAAAGGCCCAAGGGCAAGCAAATTTTGGAGCCCTTTGTACAGGAGCCTAAACCTTGGAGAAGAATACACTTTCATCCCACAAATAGTGTGACCACCAGGCAAGCCCGGCACAGAACATGTCCACAACTGGAAATCAGCATGAATATCGGCCTCCCGAAACATTGGTTTCTTTCGACATTAAGGTACCCTCAGTCCTATAAATCAGAAGCCGAAAGCCGGTAGTAGATTATGCAAGTATGTGCTGGTCCAGACTCAAGAGAGGACACCCAAACTGGCTGCAAGACCCCAGTAGACATAAAGTCAGGAGCCGTTGGGAGGAAAGAGCCCACAGCAAGATCCAAATCCCAACGGTATCCTTTTCCGGAAAAATGCCCGTTCTTATATGCTATTTTATTGTGATAACGGGCTCCTATTAGTCTGTGCCGGACTCAAAAGGGCTCGGCAATGCCTTCTTCCAAGGTAGGAAACGCTTGCGTGAAACGGCCCAAGATTTTGTAAGGCTAAATCAAACAGCCAACAATGGAGAGAAAAAGCCACCTGGAAAAAACGGTGATTTCACGTTAACAAGGTGGGCAAGCCTCCCCTGTAGTCTGTGCCAAGACTCTTCTTCTAATAGAATTGCCTGGGAAGCCCCGAGATAGAGATCCAGCAGAATGAGCACAGACTCGATTGATACGTGGTGTGGTGACTTCAGTGGTTGAGCCTATTACTATCAGGAAGCGGCACTCTATTCCCAGTAGATCATACTCTTTTGGTGTGAGAGCGCCGCCTGGTCTAGGAACCGTCCAAATTGGCTATGTAGGTTCCCAGGGTGCGGGCAACGTCTTACATGAAGCTCTCCAGACGTCCAAGAGAAAACAGCGGCCAGCTTGCGTTCTATCGCTAGATCCCTGGGAACTGCCCACGTGACCACCAAGCCAGTGTCAAGTCATACTGACACATTGCGCCTATATCAAGGAGAGAGCCGACTTTCTAGTGGCCCCTCAAAGCGGGCAGCCTCTTCCCCGCCGATCTGGGGAAAAAGCAGTGACCAGCCGGAGTGGTAAAAGCCATAGAAGAAGCCGTGTCTGATGTTACATGGTATTAAGCCACGTTTATCTGCAGACAGGCAAGCCGCAGTCTCCTCTGCCCAACATAACCGTACGCGTACCTGGGAAGCCAGTTAAGTAAACAAAACCAAAGACAAGCGCAAAAGCCCGTCGGATCCTTGGTGGCGCCTAACCATCCCAAGCTAGAAAAAGCCAAGCAGCTCAAATTCCAGCCCGGGTTACTCGTGGCGAAAACGGCGCACCAGTTTGAACGACGACCTTTAATAAAATGAACCAGCCAGTGGGATAACACCCTCAGCGGCCACCCGGCTAAAATTCAAATAAGCGAGTCCCGAGTCAGCCGGGTGTCAGCTATGTCTCTCACGTCTGAGCGGATCTTTGGGTGCAATGTCGAATAAGCCAATGTAACGAGATGTAGCTATCAAGGGAAGCGGAAGCGGTGGATCATGGTAGCAGCTCAGAAAGCAGCACTCATCCACGATTCTGGAGAAAGCAAGGATGATAGCAGTGGAAGCGGAAGCGGTGATCTGTGCAAGCTCAGGAAGCGGCAGCTCCTCCAGCGGATCTGGTGAAGCCAGTGACAGCAGTGGAAGCCGCAGCCGGTGATCTAGGTGGCAGTCAGAAGTGGCAGCTCCTCCAGCGATCTGGAAGCCAGTGACAGCAGAACGCAGCGGTGGATCTGTAGCAGCTCGCGAAGCAGCAGTTGCATCCAGTGGATCTGGGGGAAGCCAGTAGACAGCAATGGAAAGCCGGCCAGCCCGGTGCGATCTGTGGCAGCTCAGGACATCCGTTACCAGAGCATTGTGGCAGGCTCAGGAAGCGCAGCTCTTCTCAGCGCATCTGGCGGAAGGCCAGTGACAGCAGTGGAAGCGCGCGGTGGATTCTTAGTGGCAGCTCAGAAGTTGGAGCTCCTTCCAGCCGGATCTGGGGAAGCAGTCGACACAAGGAAGCGCAGCGGTTGGATCTAGTGCCAGCTCGGAAGTCGGCAGCTTCCTCCAGCGGCATCCGGGGAAGCGAGTGACAGCAGTTGGAAGCGAAAGCGGTGATCTGCGTAGCAGCTCAGACAAGCGCAGCTCTTCCAGCGGACTCTGGGGAAGGCAGCTGACAGCAATGGAAGCGGAAGCGGTGGTCTGTGGCAGCTCAGAAGAAGCAGCAGCTCAATCCAGCGGACTCTGGTGGAAGTAGTGAACAGCAATGAAGCGGAAAGCACGGAATCTGTAGCAGCTCAGGAAGCGGCAGCTCATCCCAGCGGTTCTGGGAAGCAGTGACAGCAGTGGGAGCGCAGCGGTGATCTGGTAGAGCTCAGAAGCGGCAGCTCTTCCCAGCGGATCGGGGAAGGGCAGTGACCAGGCAATGGAAGCGCGAAGCGGTGGATCAGGTGAGCTCAGGAAGCAGCAGCTCATCCAGCGGATCTGGAGAAAGCAGTGATAGCAGTGGAAGCGGAAGCGTTGGATCTGGTGGCAGCTCAGGAAGCAGCAGCTCATCCAGCGGATCTGGAGAAAGCAGTGACAGCAATGGAAGTGGAAGCGGTGGATCTGGTAGCAGCTCAGGAAGTAGCAGCTCATCCAGTGGATCTGGGGAGGGCAGTGACAGTACTGGAAGCGGAAGCGGTGGATCTGGTAGCAGCTCAGGAAGCGGTAGCTCATCCAGCGGTTCTGGGGAAGGTAGTGACAGCAGTGGAAGCGTAAGTGGTGGTTCTGGTGGCAGCTCAGGAAGCAGCAGCTCATCCAGCGGTTCTGGGGAGGGCAGTGGCAGCAGTGGAAGCGGAAGCAGTGGATCTGGTAGCAGCTCAGAAAGCAGGAGCTCATCCAGTGGATCTGGGGAGGGCAGCGGCAGTAGTGGAAACGGTGGTTCTGGTAGCAGCTCAGGAAGCAGCAGCTCAGGTAGCAGCAGCACTTCTTGCGAATGTGGGGAAGGCAGCGGAAGCAGTGGAAGTGGCAGTGGTGGATCTGGTAGCAGCTCATCCAGTGGATCTGGGGAGGGCAGCGGCTGCAGTGGAAGCGGTGGTTCTGGTAGCAGCTCGGGAAGCAGTAGCTCATCTAGCGAATCTGGAGGGAGCAGTGACAATGGGAATGGAAGCAATGGTTCATCTAGTAGTTCATCTAGCGGATCAGGAGAGAGTAATAATGGAAGCGACGTGAGTGAAGGGAGCGACAATAGTGTGAATTCTGGAGACAGTGATATTGATTCGGGAAATAATGTTTCTTCCAGCGATGGGAATGGAAGTGAGGGTAATGGAGAAAGTAGCGAGGCAAGCGACATCTCAGACAATAGCGAAATTTCATCAGGATCGAACGGGGATTCTTCGGATATCGCAACTGATAGCAGCCAATCTATAAATGACGGAAGCGGTGATGATGGCACATCAAATGATAGTAATAATAGTGACGGAAATGATGGTAGTGGAGGATGTAATGATGAGTGCCCGGCAATTGGAAAATGTCCAGCCATTGATCCAATTACGTATACTGTACATCTGCCTCATAAGTATGATTGCGGTTTATTCTGCCGATGTGATCATGGTATTGCGAAGTTGGATCGATGCCCACCAGGTCTGCATTTTAATCCCATTCTTGAAGTCTGCGATTGGCCCGCAAATGCTGGATGTGTGTCCGAAAATGCTAAACTTTTTCTAAAATAATAGACAAGAATATAAATATTTAATATCTGTGTATTCGATTTTGAATCATATATTAATGATTTAGTCCAAGAACGCATTAATGTTTATGTTCCACAAATTTTGAATGACTTTGAGTTTGATATTATTTGTTTTCATGCATTTAGTCAATGTAATTAATGTTTAATGTAATAAAAATAATTGTTTATGGTATGTCCATATCCTTATTCATTTACCTCATTTGTCTTCACCCTATTTAAGTCAAGCCATTTTGTTTTTGATCTAATAGTAGCGGGCCGCATTTATATATTAAAAAAATTATTATACTCATGTAATACAAATATATTATAATTATATTAGAATAATGTAGGTGTTGCTTAATGTTACAGGGCCTATATGTGTTGTTTTATATCTTTTTTTCCAGTTTACAAGGTTAATAAATATGCCAAGGCAGAGTAACATTCTTTAATTACAAGTAATACCTGGCATTGTTTATTTATTACTAATTTGTCAGTATTGTCTTTAATGAGTAAAGCCACTGGGTGCATGGTAGTTACATAAGTATTTGTTGGCAAGCTGCCGAAAATCAAGGCACGGGCCACATGCTGGCTGAGGATTGAAAACCAATGATTGCGACTCAATCTCCAGAAATTGTGTTATTTATATTGTATTTTAATGTACATCACAAGTTTCTCATTAACAATAAAAAGAAAATTGATGGTAGTATTTTGCAAATCTGGTGTAATAAATGTTTGTCTCATTAGGATTTACGTATTCTGGATATTTGTATAGTGCTACGTACCATATAACTCTTAAGAGAATGATCAGAAGACACGTATCGAAATATGCGCTGAAATATTCTTTCTGGTTGTGCATGTGAAAGAAAGAGTTCACACAAAATGTTTGATTCTCATACACATTGGAAGTATTTTTAAATAAACATAATATATGAATGGATGAATACGTAAAGTAATCTCATGACTGCCCGTAACATAACAGACAGGTTTGTTCCTTGATATCTTTAAGATCACAATGGAGAAAATGGTCAGAAATATATTGGCCCCTAGACATTACACTTCTTGCAATTGCCTATATATATTTTATGTTAATCTGGATGTGAAAGATTGATCTCATAATTTTCTTCATTTTTCTATCGTTTGGAGATTACAACGTTCCGGGAGAACAAACAATTATTAAATTGTATATTTTTGTTAGTTAAAATTAAATAATAAAGTTTTTAAAATATCCACTGCTTTAGAATATTGTTTAAGAGTCACAATGAACATAACTAAAAAATTACATACAAAGGTGGATTCGCAGCAGTGTACAGAAAAATGTTAACAGTGAATTATGGGCCTTGTAACTTAAAATATGGGATATTGCCCATTTAAATAAATGGGAAAATGATTTCATAGCATTAGACGCCCGGGTATTCAATCTACCCGCCACGTTGTGCAACGTCAGTCTTCTCCCCTGCCCGCAAAGCTTCCTACACTCTAACTCAACAACAACTTGCATTGTCGGCTCTCTCGCGGGCAGACGGTCGGCTAGTAGGTAGATCATTCCTAGTCAAATCACACAAATTTAAGGAAAATTTGACCTTGAAATCCCATATTTTAAAACTTTTTTCTGAGAAGAGTGTAAGTAAAATTATGAAACACATGTTTTTCATTTTTTCCCGAATATAATTTTTCGAGATAATATGAATTTTCAAATTTTTTTAATAATTTGTAACTAAATTTCAAAGTACAGGTATTAATGAGTGCTATAACAATGTATTCAAAAGTATAATAAACTAAAATAAATGTACAGAGCTATTGCAGTCATTTTCAAATTATGTTTGAAGTCAATGTGATTTAAAGTCGGGAAAATGGTAAAAATGGTTTTTATTTTTTACCTACAGCCCAGCAGTTAGAAAAATCTGACAATAATTTGTGTTTTATTAGGAACATTTGAGATTTTTTCAAACCTGTTCCAGAGTTTTAAGAAAGTAAATATATTTTTTGGGTTATTTTTTTCAAAAAAATTTTTAATCTGTATGAATTGGGCACTGAGAAAAAAAAGAAATATTTTACTGATACAATGATTTATTTTATTATTTGTCATATTTTCCCAATTAGATTCATTTGTGTTCAGTTGGCGAAAATAATAAAATTAAAAAACACGTTTATGGCTTTAGACGTGTGTGGGTGGTTAGATGGGGCAAAGATACCGTCCAAAATTATAATATTTATGTTAGAGTCATGTCAAATGTCATTTGGTTTAGAGCAAGCTTGCGCAACGCCTGCTCCCGCGGGCATTCTGCATTTACGAGCCAACCGTCTACCCGCGAGAATGCCGAAAGTTCTAATAATGGGGAGAAAGCAGCATTGGGGGGATGGAGGAAGCCGGAGGGGGTCGACGTGGGGCGTAGATTGAATGCCCGGGTGTCTAATACATTGATACTGTGATCTTTTTTGCCAACCTTTTTAAATTGGAGTACAATTTAAATTTTTGAATATTGAATCACATCCCACTTGACATAGCTTGCAACTGTACTTTGGTTTTTTCAATTATCTCTTCATCCGCTCCTAAGATGCTAGCTGTTTATTGTCCAAACATTGCCTGGTGGTATTTCCGCCGTTGGTTGTACCTGACTCTGGTTTGGGTATGTCGATTCACAAACCCTACTTACGGTTGAAATCATTTTGAATTTTCGTTTCGTATGATGCACAATTTTCTTTCTTATCTGCGGAACGATCTTTACACTTTTTCTGTTATTACCGCATTTGTACGATAGGTGTAGAAATCACTCCATAAATTTTAGACATGCATGTAGCGAATATATATCAAAAGAAAGAATATTGTCATTGGTTACTTTTTAACCATTGCTTCTGAGTTATTAAAATCCTTTGACGTAGTGTTGTAGATGTAACAACGCGCAGAAGACATACTATCAATATGGCGTTTTTTACTTTCCCGTCAATCATCGAAAATAACAACTGATATAATTTTTATGTTATATCTCCAACAACAAACTTAAATGGTTCAAGCGTTTTAACTTGATCTTCGAAATATAGCTGTTCATGGCCAGTGCCTACTTTACAGACTGGGCGGGCCCGGCGGCCGGGTGGCGCGGGTTGTGGCACGCCGTATCGAGACAGGCTCGTTACACACTCCTGTAGTTCAATTATGATAATACAAAAAGGAGCAGCTACAATTTGACATACTGATAGAGAACTATTGGATATTTCAGGAAAGCTAAATTTCAAAGCGGTACAAAAGTTATAGACATCAAAATGGTAAAAAAAGATATTCATGGAAAAGATTACGGTACACTCGCCTTACTCGCCAAAATACGTAGAAAAGAAAACTTGTCAGATATTTAACTTACCTTCACATGTATTATTCATTCGGCAATACCGAAAAATCCAAGCAAAAATGTTAAAAACGCTGTTTTTACTGTCGGAAACTTGTCCCACGATACCGCTAACTTCACCGTCGAATATGAGAAGGAAATAAGGTTGGAATTTCTCTGTCATGTTGGAATATGACAAATCAAATCGCCAAGTTCGATTTTTTCAATTATCGCCAGGTTTTTGGTCAGATGGAGGCAGTGTGCGTCGTGTCAACAAGAAGCGTTCAAGAGGTAGTTCAAGCGTTCAAGCAACGAAGCGTTCGAGAGGTAGTGGCGTACATGACGCAGCTTGCGGGACTTGGTGTTTCGTGACTTTCACCGCGGGTCCGCCCGATGCTTTGCCATTTGGTTGCAATTGCCCGTCGTTGGTGTTCGTGTCCTCCTTCAACATCCACCTGCCTGGTTTCGTAATAATAAAGGAAGAAAAACGCTTCCAAATGAATTGCAAACAAGCTATTGAAAATGAACATGCAATTGGATGATTTTAAGAAAATAAACATTTTGGTCTCCCAGATCCGTCTCCGGATTAGGTGGATCAGGGCATCAATTGATGACACTGCAGTGCCTTTTAGGGGTAGGTTCTAGGTTTCGATTCCCGACGGTGCCACGTTTTTGAGATTAGATTGATATCTAGGTTGAATTCAGCTTCTGCCTCGAGGAGAATTCTACCAATCGGCAGCTCTGCTCGGGAGTTTTCCGTGGTTTCTCCGAACAATACCAGTCGAATGCCGGAGCAGTACCCTAACAAACGGACCATGGACCGCCTGCGACCTTTCCTCCCTCTTCATTATTCTATCCTCATCCTTACTTGCACACACTAATATTACACATGCACTACACTACTACACATCGCAGGAGACCATTCGGGAGTTCAGAGCTTGTTCGGACTATGGCGGTTCCCCGCTGGATAGGAGAAAACACAGCAAGTCAAGATGTGTAGATCGGCGCCGTATCGCGTTATCAAGTGAGTGAAGATCACCGCCACCTCTTAAACATGCACTACACTGACGGGACCAAAGACCTTAACAGATGTCGCGCGCATAACCACTAATCAATCAGTCAAATGACTTTAAATGAAATACTCACGTTATTGAATTTAAACTAAATTAAATTCATGAGGTTATGCAATCAGAATTCCTTCCAATTGAGTTACCCTTCATGAAGCACTTTGCGTGTGTTTTGCGAATGCACCTTTCTGTCAGAGATATGGCATATTATTTTGGAAAACACCTTAATATTACCTAGTTAATATTGTATAAGTCATTGTACGATTTTTGAAATTCAATTGCATTAAATATCACCTCCGAAAGCGCAATTCAAACCAGGTGCCGCACCACTGCAGACATGCCGGCGTGAAACCGAATGAAGACTGTGAAGAAGACCCCCGCAGGAGGGAAGCGACGATCGCAGGGTCTGAGGTGCCCTGGTGGAAACCGGAAATGCCCACACAAGCCCTAGGTTCTCGGCAGAACTCACGTCGTAAGTGCCAACGTGGGTGCAATGAAGAGGCGAGGCTAATCTCCTGTTTGCAGGGCCCGGCAACCCACCAGTTGTGCCCCCCCCCCCGAACTTTGGGCAGGATTGGGCGCGGGATTTGTACGCAAACTGACAAACAGAAAACCGTCAAGAATCCGAATCTCCGTTACTACTCACGTTACTCCGCTATTCACTGCTCGTTACACTTTACTACGACACTCACGTTAATAGCGTCAATGTGGATGCAGGGAACAGACATGATGGGGGCCCCGAGCCACTTGCACTTTGGTCCGGGCAGTCCCGACTTAGACACTTAGCTTCGTCGTGGGAGAGCCCGAAACTCGTGGGTTATAGAGTAGGGACTCGTTTCAGCACGTTGTGGTTGCCGCTTAATTAGAATCCGGTGCTAGAACAGCTGGTAGAGTTCTGTTCTGCCAGAGAGGCTCTACCCAGGCTTAAGGGAGGAGAACCCCGATCGGGTGCTGCGTTCCTACGTATCCGGATACCAGCACCAAGGGCCCATGCAGGCCTATGCTGTGAGGAAGACATCACTTGCCACGTACAAGAGAACTTTGGTATTATCACGTGTTTCATATATGCTACTAACTCAATCTATTAAATTTACTTCATACTACACCGTAATGAAAATCACGGTATGCAGCGGCATATAAATGAATTCATAACACGATGCAGGACTTAAGCAAATTAACTAACCACCTGGAATGCTTGAATTATTATTTTAAGCATAGGTGTGCGTGTGTGAACTAGTTTCTTATTCTACATAAGGTTGTGGTACCTACATAAATGATAGCTCACTTCTGTTATTTATATCATGACATATACTAAAAGCGTTTAACAGCTAAAATGTTCTTGCCCAGAAGTAATGAATAAATTCAGTATTTTCATGAACGGAGTTCGTACTACTTCGACCGCTCGGTCTCAAATAAACTTCAAACAACCTCTTAACCGTAACTGCTGGTAATTCAATACAAAAACCTTGGGCGTGATTACTCAGGTCATTGAAATTTGTGCCATGCTGACTAGTTTTCTCATTACTCTGGTATACAACTTGTTTTGGAGGGAACTTGACCAATGGCCGCTGTTGCCAATTTTTGAAAAGAAATCAAATATCCTCCGCAAGAGAAAATTGTGAAATACAATCCAAAATTAAATTTTGAACCCGAAAGATATTAAATCATTTTAAACTCCAACAATTGCGCGATTAAATCATAAAATATTTGAAAGAAGTCTTTAGCGTAATAATTTTAACACATCTATGAATCATGGATTCTATGAAAATACGTAATATTTTGCTGCTGCTACAAACCACATTATAAGGGAAGCGAGGAACCATAAGCCTCTGGAACTTTTCATTACGTCACGCATTGAAGACAATGTCTAAGTCGCTCTTATTAAATTCAAAAGTGAAAGCTGACTAACAAGTACCATTATTACACAAGATAAAAACAATATCACTCGGTTTTACAGTACGAGTGAAACAAAATTTGAATTATCATTCCAAAATTTCACCCATTTCAGTTACGAGCGATTTCGATGCTGCCTACTCAAATACCAATGCGTAAGCTGGCCAATTACCAAAGCCAAAGCGTCGCTGGATGTTTGCACGTTAGGTCCTCCATTTTTCTGGACATTAAACACTGCATTGGCCTGCCTTTGCCTTGTAATGTATGACTGACAGTGGTGGTGAAAAAGATGGTGAATAATATAAGATCATTATGAAGGGAATGACGATTTACTTCGTGTTCGACCAGTGGTAAGTGAAGAACACCAGTATCGCATTTTGAAAAACGCCCAATCACTTTTGCAGGACTCAAACGGAAGTACATGGAGATCTATGGAACAGTTGCCTGAAGATGAAATGTTGTAGGTGCATGATCGAGCGGCACCACAAAGCCCAATGCCTTTGTTCTGACAGCTACCGTTAACACCCGTCGTACATACATGATTTTGATTTTTCCGTAATTTTAATGATTCAGATTGACAAATTTACTAATTAACTAGTTGTTAATTTGACTGGACGGTTTGTCTATTCACCTTACTCTCGCATAAATTCCTTTCTGAATTCCCTTCCTAAGAGAACATTCAACTGTTATCATATTTCCCCTCGTACACACAATCCTCTCGATCGCGGTACTTTATGCCGTGTAGTATATCGAACACGGTATCCAAGGCAATACCAAGCAATAGCGTACCAGTAAACAATAAAAAAAAGTATTTCTCCACTCGACTAAAAAATTGCCAATTTCTGAGTGCGCCACTTTTTTGTGCCCTGACGTTAGTACGTTTACAGCAATTTTAATGATTCAGACCGACTTATTTACTAATTAACTAGTTGTTCACTGATACGCACAAAGGCAAGGGTGTGCAAATTGTTTTTGTTTTTTTTTATAACGGAGACACCGCCCACGCCCCCCTCGCTGCCCCGCTCCACGTGAGCCACCTCCCCGATTTCGCGCCTTCTGCGGCGAGCCGTTC